>JAMRYI010000779.1:0-73595 GCA_029231635.1 Ditylenchus weischeri | reverse complement strand
CAAATTTCGGATTTAGCTGAAAGTATTAAAAAATCATTATACATTATCCAGAATCGTGTCCTGAACACGATTTGATAATACTAAAACAGCGATTTTGACTTGCACGAACTCCACTTCTGGAGTAGTGAACCCTAGCGTATCCAGGTGGCATGAAGAATTTTTTCCCACTGTTTGATGTCTTATTTGTTTAAATCGATAGTCTTTCGAAATAAACCGTTTTATTGTAAATATTAGCATCGATAATACTACACCCTCTGTAACCCTTCACCATCACTAACCCGTCACCTTTCGTTGGTCCCCAGGGGTGACGTGTTAGCTGACTGTAATATTCAAAAAACTACGCAGAAAACCTACAGAGTATTCTGGTTCAGACTATCCATCGCGCATTTAGGCTTACAATCAGGCTTAGGCCTGTTTAGGCTTAGGCTTGTAAGAAGTTTCGCGAATCGATATTTCAACAAAAAACTTAGTTCAAATCAAATTATATGCTAGCTAAATTTTAAAAATTGTCAAATTTTCTAATTTTTAAAGCCTGTCATGCCGAAATTACGGCAATAAGCTTGGAGTCAGCTAAATATCTGAGTTTGAACATAAAAAGAGATCATTTCCTACCTGAGAAATTTCAGGCTAACATTGCAATTTTTCTTTCCACATCTTTCTATAGAAAAGCGTTCAAAAAATCAGCCTTGGTGATAAAGATAAAAATGTTTGTATATAGCATTTTTCAGTAATCCGCTTTACGTAAAAAGAAACAAGATTAAAAATCAAATCAGAATTTTGACAGATTCAAAAAAGTATTACCGTTAATAGAGCTATTGTCGAATCGGTTTCGACCAGTGAATCCACCATATAGAAATCAAAGAAAAGATTCAAAAGTATTACAGTTAATAGAGTCGAATCGGTTTCGACCAGTGAATCCACCATAGAAATCGCCATAGAAACAGATTCAAGGTCATATGTTAATAGAGCTATTGTCGAATCGGTTTCGACCAGTGAATCCACCATAGAAATCGCCATAGAAACAGATTCAAAAAAGTATTACCGTTAATAGAGCTATTGTCGAATCGGTTTCGACCAGTGAATCCTCCATAGAAATCGCCATAGAAACAGATTCAAAAAAGTATTACCGTTAATAGAGCTATTGTCGAATCGGTTTCGACCAGTGAATCCACCATAGAAATCGACTCGGTCGGCATCATAGTTGGCAACATCATAGTTTTGCTCGTGAGACTTTAATGGATGCTAAAGTTTACTTTAAAAACTGTTTAAATTGAAGAGATTTTACTTTGGATAAATCCTCAACCAAACTAGAAATAGTCTTGACAATTCCCTCCTCAGATCCTTTAATGCAAGCAACTCGGTCAGTGGACTGTGGGCAAACCTCGTTGAAAATATTTATTTTGGTGTTGAAAGCTTCGTTCATGGCTTTTATTCTAGCGCCTTTAGTTCCAATCACTAAGCCGACATGTGAGCGATGCACCAACAAACGCACTTCGACATACTTCTTATCTGGTTGGCTCTTAAAGTTTTTTTTTATTAATATTGATTTTAATAGTTTTATGACATTTTTAAAAGGAGTTCATAATCGGTGTTCCGAAGTTGAAACTGCTCTAATAAATAAATTGCTGATAATAGACGAGCAATGAAAAGAACCAAATTTTTTGCTAAATTCTAGCCTACAATACTTTTAATGATTTTGTATCTTAAACCTCAAAATAATATACCAGTATGTGTCATAACTCTTCGCGTTTTTTCAAATTTTTAGTCAAATCGATTTTTTTCTTTTCGCATATTTCTTCATTTCTTTCATAGAAAATCATTTCAAATAACAGTGAAATCTTAATTCAAGGCAACGCAACATATTTCATAACAGCAACTATCATTCATCAAAATAATTTCCTTCGGCCTCAACAATTTTCTCCCATCTTTCCTGCAGCTTTGAAATCCCTTTAACAAAAAATCCGGCCGGTCTTCAGCGCACAAGGCCGCGAGGCATCTAAAACATGCTTAATTTGAACACAGGTCACATTTCAATGAAAAATGAAGAATTTCGTGAAAAAATCGATTCTGACTAAAAATTTGAAAAAAAACGCGAAGAGTTATGACACATACTGGTATTTAAGAATCTACACGTACACTCGTCCACTGTAAGGATCAAATAAAACAGAAAATCGAGTTTTTGATTCAATTCAAAGCTTACAATAAGTTTCAATATTTCATGAAAACAGTCGACAACAGCATCTGAAACAGCAGTGATGGAAACAGACCTACACAAAAAGTTGAGTTAGAATGTAGAAAATAAAATTGTCGCAGCAAAAATTACCGTTCAGGTGTGTTTTGGTCATTGACTGATATGATGGCATTATACTGCAAATTAAGAGGTTTTCAGAAAAATTTAAAAGCTAGCAAAATTTAGACCATTAGTAAAATTTTTAAGTTTTTATATTCTTACTAATAAGATATTTTAATTTTTAAAATCTTGTGATTTTAAGAGCAACAACCAATGCCTACACAAAAATTAAAAGAAAAGTTTTTTATTTTACAAAAAAAAATACCTTGTGGCCTATGGCTTTCACAGTTTCTCCTCCTTTTCCAATAATATCTCTACCCAGATGTGCAGGAATCAAGAATCGGAGCAAAAATTTACCTTGAGCATTAGCCTCATCAAATGTTAAGCCAATGTACTTAGGACGCTTATTGTCCCTCATTGGCGTCCTGCCTCTGGATTGCATTCGTCTCATTTTACTTGCGAGTTTTAAAAGGGGACAATTGTCTCTATCTAATTTTTGAAAAGAATTAAAAGCTCAGCTAATAATGTAACAAAGTTTTTTTTATCGTTTTTGATAAGAAAGCTATCAATCAATATCAACCAACGATCGAGTGTCTCTGCTTCGTCGTACGCATGAGCATTCGGACCGATTTTTGAAGCGATTTGTCACTGGAGATGAGAAATGGTGCCTCTACGTCAATATGAAGCAAAGAAAGAATGGGTGAATAAAGACGAGCAAATTGCCAGAAAGATGGGAGGAAGTCGTAAACAGTGAAGGAGAATATATTATTGATTGACTTGTATTGTTGTTTTTTGGACAAAAAATTATGTTGAATTTGTACATGTGATAGCTTG
Organism: Ditylenchus weischeri; assembly: GCA_029231635.1. Classification (NCBI taxonomy): domain Eukaryota; kingdom Metazoa; phylum Nematoda; class Chromadorea; order Rhabditida; family Anguinidae; genus Ditylenchus; species Ditylenchus weischeri. The sequence goes on along the minus strand of JAMRYI010000779.1, from coordinate 70,471 downwards.
TTTTTAAGAGCAGAGAATAAGCAAAATGGTATATAACATATCAATTAGTGTCCATGCTAACTGACCTTAAACGCTTGTTTAAAAAAACGCTACGAACTTATGCGACAACCTAATATTTTTTTCCTTTTTCAATATTTTCTGTCTCAATTCTGTTTTTTTATCGATGAAAAACAGTGAAAAACTTGATTTCAGCCCAAAAAGAGCTAGTTGCTAAAGTGAAGTTTAGCTAGCCCTTATTTCGTCCCTTCGCCTCCTAAAACCGAGTAACGCCAATTGTTCAATGTCGTATTCCCTCTGAAAAGCCCGCGGGGATATTTTGTCTGAAACCCTATAGTGCTTGTGCTTATTATTTTAGATAGCTTGTTTTATTATTTATTTTTAGTTGTTTTGTTATTAATTGTCTTTTTCGCATTTAAGTGTTATCTTGTGGTTAATAAATATGATTTTTCGAAAAGAACAATATTACCGTATTTACTCTGTTATACGGACCCTCTTTATTAAACGGGCCCTCTCTAATAAACGGGCCCCCTACGGGATGGTTGAAAAGTAAACGGGCTCTCTCTAATAAACAGACCCCTGTATTGAATTAGGAAATAAGAAATACCAACTATGCTGAGAGATACCAACTAGATATTCGAAGAAAACTGTTTACTACATCAAGCCAGGACAACTCAAACATCAACCAATAACATTTCATCATCTCCAACATCTTGAACATTTTCTTCATTTTCGGAAAATACAGCTCCTTCTTCGTCGGCTCGACCATCGGCTGCCATTTGCTCTATCCTGATGTTCTCAGTAGCTCCAGAATTTTTGTTCCAATTGACCTTTCCGGCTTGAAGCACGCGATTTTGTCGTCCCGCGATCCATCCATCGGCGTTGTCAGAGAACATACCGAAGGAAATAAAATACAGCGATCAAACAAGAAAAAAAATTGTTGGAAAAAACCTTCGAAAGACTTCATGATCAATTCCTTATATAATTCTTGTCAGACTTGATCTACCAATTCCAAGACAACTTCCAATGCTGGTGCTTTTGGATTCACGGCGGCTGAGAACTCTTGACGGTCCCCATTGCTCATCCCACACATAAGAATCCTACACCAGTAACCGTTTTCCACTGAAGAGGCCTCCACCGATTACTTGCCTTAGGAAATCGTCCGTTGACGTGTCGTCCATCCAAACAGACCCGGCCCAGTTGATTACTAGTTTTCTTTTAAATTGTTTCACGATTGCTGGCACCGGACGCTTTCTTGACCATGACGCAAGGCAGGAGCTTTTTCCCATCCGACCGAGTGGTGAGGCATACTGTGACACGCATCTTCTCATGCCCTGTAGTAACCACCGTTACCTAAACAGCCAAGATTTATACAATAAAGTATTTTATGCACAAACACTCACATCCTTTGCTCCTCTTGTATCGATGCACGTATTTTCTGGACAGTCGAACCAAACAGCGGTTCCATCCATGGCGAGAATCGAATTGAGTTTAACAGCATTGCGTCTCTTTTCCAAATGCACTATGAACTTGGCAACGACCAGATGTTTGAAAAATAAAGGGGCCGTCTGTATTAAACGGGGCCTCTCTAATAAACGGGCCCTGTGCGCGAGGGTTGAAAAATAAACGGCCGGCCCGTTTAATAGAGTAAATACGGTATGTTTATTCAATAAATACTAAATGAAATATATATGCAGTTCAATGTTTGGTATAAACTGCGTTTTTACTAGATAGATAAATAAAGTTTGATTTCATTGAATAATCTGCACAATTAAACTTGATTAGGTAGCAACAAAAGTTGTGAAGAAGTCAGCAGTCGGTTTATTACTTTTAGGGGGCATCATTTTTGCCTTGTTCCCCCCTGTTGTTTTTACTTAAAAATTGCTTTAGTCCCCTTGTCTATTAGAGTTATTTTAATATTGTGATTGTGGTGATCATGGTGATTATGGTTAACATGATCACCTTCAAAACAACAGGGGGACCAAGGCAAAAATGTTGCCTCCTAAAAGTGAATAAGGTCATAGCAGTCTTACAATCACAGGGTATACTAAAAAATCATCCCATTCCTTCTTTTTTCAATGTAATTTATTGGAACTAGTATAGTTGAAGAGGGTTAAAAAAATTCTTTCGAAAAACCCGCCATTTTGTGAAGGAATAAATTGCGCCATTTCGAATTGTGCAAATTCATTTGAACATGTTTCCTGGGTCTCGCCCACCGAATTACAGGTGTCCGGGCCGAATCCGTCGATTAAAACTAATAAAAATCAAAGAGCAAAACGCAAAATTAATCGACAGATTCGGCCCGGACACCCTGTACACTATTTCTTACTTTTTCCTCAGTTGAAACGGTAGAGAAAAATATGGCGACGGGGAATTTTTTCAACCTTTTCAATCATTTTTTGCCTAAAATCTATTGAGAAAGCTAATTTTTGTTCAAACAGAAAAATAACACTTTTTAATCATTTTGTATTATTATTGATTTATGAAAATAGAAGAATTTGAATTAAAAACTCAATAGGAAGTTATGTTACATCCAAATACTTATCCTAGATTGCTTTTGTAAATTATTTGAAATTAAACTTATATCTTAAATTCAACCAATCCTTTTGCAAAATAGGCTCAGCAAAGAAAAAAATGATTTAGAAAATTTCATCTGTTAGGTACACCCTCTAGATTTGACCGTAATAGAAACATTTAAAAATTACTACTAACTGGATGCATTCTATACTAGCGCCGAATTTTTTTACTAGAAAAAGTGCAGTTTATGCGGAAAAAGGCTTAAATTACATATCTATCAAAAATTTAATTTGCCGTGATCAGAATTACTGTTGAAAATGAAAAAAATTAGTCATTTTTTGATAAAAATTTGAGCATGTCTCAAAAAATCTACTCCACTTATAAATGCTAGAAAAGTACAAAATCCGGCTTCAGATACAGATCCTAAAAGTCGAGGGGGTATTTTGGAAAGCTTAAAAGTTTTACGACAAATAGTGTTTGACATGCCACATGATGCAACATAATTTAGTTTAAAAGTGACATTGTAAAGTGATTCAATTTAGTTAAACTTCTAGATGTTCTATAAAAATCTAATTAAGCCCATTTTTGTATTAAAAGATCACATGTGAATTATTCATTAAAAATTTTGACAGCTAATTTTTTTTGAAATAAAAATATCATACGACTTTTTAGCATTAAAACAAAACTGTTACCTTATAAAGCAGGGAAACGCAGTTTAAATCTCAACATTTATTTGTTAAAATTATGAAGGAAATTCAAACAGTTAGAAAAAAAACCATTGATTCGATCCATACAAATAAATTGTTGCAATTGTAAATGGTGCTTTACTTCGAAGGAAGCGCTGCACTGGGAAGTGCATTCATCGACCTTGTCAGAAAACTTGACCCCTTTTCTAAAAAAAATAAATTTTAAAAAGAATTTTAGCTTATTGATAGAGCCTAAAAGCTGGTTTGAAAGGGTTTTTATGTTTTATTTACTTTTTCGTAACATGAAATGATCACAACTAATTAATGCGCACTACAAACTCACTTGCACACAATCGTATTTAAGTTGTGAATTTTCCAAGCAACTTCTAAAAAAGCGGGCTTTCTTTTTTCTTCTAGCTCTGAGATGTAGTCAGGTGTGGGCTGGTCGTCATTAAACTAAAACTAAATATTTTTTCTTTTTAAGGAAATTGGGCGCTACTGTGATATACCCACTCAATAATTTAGTCTTAGGCCCGTAGGCTTCACAGGCTTAGGTTTAGGCTCAAGGCCTGACCATTACTAATGCAGTCGAGTCTCGATATAGTGATCATCCAAGGGACCCCTCACAGGTGATCACTGTAAAGAGGTGCTCACTATATCAGTGATCCTTATATAAACCTTTTGCGTTTGTTATGCGCGCGTTTTCTTTGTGCAAGGCTCAGTGTACTGACTCGAAAAATTCACTGAAAGTAAAAAGAGTCCAAGTTCTCCTCCAAGTTTGATTCAATGTCGATACGGACTGTGCCGGTGTCTACAAACTGCCCATAGAGGATATATCATTGAGAAAGAAGATTCAAGGAATGGATAAGTATGATGAAAAGTGATGTACCGTATTTTCTCTATGAAACCCCTATGGGGGATTATTTTTCATCCCCCGAAAATTCTTGTAATTGTAAATCAAAAATGGCCCTAACTCTGAAATCCTAGTAAAAAAAACGAGGGGTTGGGGGTTTATTAGAGAGTGGGGGATTAATAGAGAAAATACGGTATTTGTTTAAAATTTTGATTTTTGGGTTTAAAATTGTTAGCCATTTGATGTAAAAATGGAGAAATAAATTCGTTAAAGTGGGTTTAAACGTGTTTTAGAAAATGTTTTTTTATTTTAGTCTCAAAATCTTTATTTTTTTTAAATGTCCTTTTTTAGCAAATTTCATTTACGAGACCTGTTGTAAATGCAAACAAAAAATATTTCTAAAAATATTTTATCAATAATTTAGCTATCCTGCGAATTCGAAAACTTTAAATAGCCATGGACGCAGACAGCAAAAGCCTAAGCATTTAAAAAAGTAAGGAAAACATGTTTGTACCCTGGCCTACCCTTGCCTAAGCCTAAAAAAGTTGTATCGTAAAATGGTTCATAACAGTCAAACTTGGGATCAACCGGGGAGACCAAGGTAAAAAGTCAAAATTTTAACTTTTTCAAAAACACCAAATGCCTTTCCGCAACTTCAAAGCATGTTTTAAACACAATTTCAAAGCATACAATAGCAAAAAAACATGTTGTAGGACATTTTAGAGAATTAGGTGAATTGTACAGTTTAGCCGAAAAGACTCCAGAAAATATTCACTTCACGTCAAACCGACCAATATTATGTGATTTGAAAAAACATTTTGAGACCTTTTAAAATTTCGTGATGACGGAGACACATTCGCAAACTCTCTTTCAGTATTGTTTATTTTTTTAAGTAAAAATTTACAGCAATATTGCCAGCTACTTTACGGAAACAGTTCTTGCTCATTTTTTGACACTTGTGCTGCTGGTGCTGACAAACTAAGCGAAACAAAAGCTAGCATGATTCATTAGAAAATAGTTCTGTTTTAATGCTGCAATAAATCTTCCACTTTTGAATAATTTTTTCAAACAAAATCCGGCACTCATGCCGTTGGGTCCCCCCTCTATTCATTTGTCCACTTCAATTTTTCGTACAATTTTTTAGAGTTGTGTTTCGCAGCTCTTCCATTGCCAATATTGTATCTAGTAACAAAAAAAGTTATAGACGAACACAATAAACACACATGTTAAAAAGTGCCTAAATAGAGGGGGGCCAACGGCATAAGTGCCCAAAATCCTACTATAGATATACGCTGACATGATAAAAAAAATATCGTTGATTTCTTTGATTACTTGCCTAAAACGTCAATTTCAATGGCTCAATTATTATTTTTTTATGTCTAATTTTTGGGTTTGTTGTAATTCAATCGACTTCTAAAGGTATTTAAGTTTTTTTAAGCTAAAATTGTTTTTAATGTTTGAATGGTATGCCGTCGTCGATGGGGAAATTTTCAAAAGTGCGACATGAATCCGAGCTCCTGATCAAAAATGAAAATATCTTTTTGGCCAGCTCTAGTAAAAAAATGCTTTATATAGTCTAATATAGCGTGATTTACCTGAGCAAACCTTTTTCCTGCCGTAAAAAGACCTTTTTGTCGGAAAATTACTTTTCTCTTCCGCTGTTTTTGCAGAAATAAAATTTTTCCGCAAATTTTTTCTTCATGTAAAACGACTTTTTCACGGCAAAAAAATATCTTTTTGCGGCAGAAAAAGTATTTCTACGGCAAAAAAGTATTTTCGTGACAAGAAAAGGGTTTGCCCTATTTAGCTTAGTCCCGCAAGGCAATAATTCAAATTTTGGTCAGAATCGTTTTTTGAAAAATTGACTTCTTGAATGAGAAAATACAGTCTACTCACGGTTTAGTGGGGTATGTACCCATACCAATTTAGTGTAGCCCCAAAAAGTTCCTTCCCACCTAGGGTCCGACACTTTTTAGCCTCTATTTTTGAAAACTTTTCCCAAACCTGACTTGTTAGTCTTATCAGAAAAGTTGCAAGGATTCTGATCATTAAAAAAAAACTCTATGTTAAAAAAATAAAAGCCAGTAGAAGGCAGTAAAAGCCAGCCAGTATAAAAGCCTGCATAAGCCTAATAATTTAAAGAACCAAAACGTCTAGAAGTGTATAGCACAAAAGTTTAATTTAATGTATTACTCAATATTGTCCTCGTAACCAATGTGAAGATTTATTTTTTTTAAAGTTTTTGTTATTACAAAAAGATTTCAGATTGTAAGAAGCTTAAGCGTTCTTGTCCTACTAACTATAAATGCGAAGACGGATTTTGATGTTGCTTAATCATGAACAGGGAGAGAGTCACAGTGATTAAAAAATGACAAAACTTTGAAAATTAAAATATTTAATTCAAACAATGTTTCAGTTTTCAAACACTATAATTACTTAAGTCATCCTCATCTTCCGGCAGTTTTGGCAGCTTTAGTTTTAATCTCTCACATAGTTCTTTAGAAACAGAAGCATTTGAAGAACCAGGCTTTAGTGAAGATCTTCTTCTGCAAATTTGTGATAAATTGTTCTTGTAAAAATAGCAAATCATTATTTTACAGCAATAATACTTAATTTTTGACTATCGGAATTAAATTACCTTGAAGGCGAATGACATTATTAAAATAGTTTTTAAGATAGTTCACATAATCATATTTTTGAAAAGAAGGACACTTGCTCAAAATAAAGGGGTATAGACGTTTCGCAAAAATGAAATTTTTGACAAACAACGACCGTATTAAATGAATGAGGGTATATAGTACAAGAAAAACTGGCGACTAACGGCGCCATACAATAACGGTGAGACTGACTGAAGAATGACTTCGAGTTCGTAAAATTCAAATATTTCAAAAAGGCGACACTTCAAACGCTTTTTTCCGAATATTTTGCGTAATTTTCGAAGGTAAATAAAATTTGACGTAAAATTTTTCCGAGTTCCGAGTTATCTCCCGATTTTAAAGGGCGAAATATCGTCGCTGGTATTAGACATCCAATACTCAAAAGATAGAGAAAGAGTTCTAGTATGGGGCCCTGAAAAAATCAGACGAATGATAAGACATGTCGTGGGTAACGACTGAAAGGAAAAAAAACAAAAACAAAACGTGACGGACACCAAAAAAATCACTCTATCGTAATACTAAGTAGAGATATACCCTTACGGTGTGTCGAAATTCAAAAGTCTGAGTAACTAACCAAAGTCCAGTTGGATTCAACCCCGATTTGAATACTTCACCTGAACATTCTCCAAGGATCTAGCCCAACCCAGTTGGGTGCATCGATAGTGGTTAAGATTTCAATAGACGCGCCAACTCCTAACGATCATTTTGGTACCACATAAGTGTTGACAGAAGCATTCATGTCATCCAGTCTTCTCAGATTAAGGTGCGTGGCAAAATTAACCAAAATCAAATTTTTCATGAAACCACTAGGTTAATTTAAAAATCGACGGCCAATTTCAAAACTAAATACACCGTTAGAAAGCTTAGCAGAATTCTGACCAGACAGGAAATTTTTTGACCAGGAAATCTCTGACAAAAAGAAATATGAAGTTGGCCGGTGGACGATGCCAAACGCTAATTCAAACTTTGTTTTGATCAAACTTTTTGCACTTCCAATGAAATTGCGTAATTTTTTTTCAACTGATAGAGCAAAGTCTAAGCTTTTTAATGATATGAAAATTTTTTCAAAAATACTTTACATTAATCAAAGTCTTAAAGAAAAAAAAGTGAACAAAAGTTAGTCAGAATCTGTGAAATTAGTTAACTAAACAAAAAATAAACATTTTTGTCTCGACAGGAAAACCACGAATTTGCGACTTTTGAATTTTGACGCACCGTGACCCGGTACTAAAGTGGGAAAGCTATTTAGGCTTCACAAGTGGCCTCGCTGGCGCAATAGATGTGTATTTGTATTTTGTGCCGCTAGGATTGAAGCTAGAATTTTATTCTAATGACTTGTTGGAAAATGACTTCGTTATATTTGAAATTTGTGACTTTTTGGGAAGCCTAATTTAGATAAAAAAAGTTTTTGGAAAACAACTTTTGATCATTTTTTGCGTAAAAAGTGTTTATATGTGGTTAAAATCCCCTTTTAAGATTTTTTGGAAATGTGAACCAAGGACCCGTACGGGCTCATAATTTTTATGATCCGTTAAAAATTGCTCAAAAACTACTAAAAATTACATAAAAGGACTTCTTGACCACTACACTGATTTTCCACTTATACTAGTTGGTGAAGACCCAGTTCCAATGGCGGATGCAATTTGGAATAGGCTATAGTTCAGAAGAAGAGCCGAATTCATCATTGTGTGGTATGACAGGGATAAGCTACTTCAAGGAGTCAAGGGACGCAGTGTAGCTAGAGACATTTTGGAGGCCGTCAACCTGCTCAGTAGTGACAAGACTCAGTAGAGTCCAAAGAGCTGACATTGACTTTTCTAAACTACCGAGAGGCGATAATAGACTGCAACCAGGATCTCTGACTATGGCTACGCTGCTGAGAAACAAGCATATGATCTACTCAGTCAGCCATCAAACCTACAAACTAGGTACACCAGATCACTGCCCAGAGAAGGAGAGGTTATGACTTCCCAATTGGCTGCCCAACTGACTGCCGCAGTAGAATGTATAGAGGGTTCCTGGACAAACGTGAACAACCAGGCTGAAAGAGTGCATCCTGCCCAGAATCGGCAAAACAGGATGCACTATAGAACGGATGCACTTCATGTACCAAGCTGTCTAACTCTAGCAACAGTACAAAGATTTATCTCAGAAATCATGTTTTATTCAAGTGATATGCGTATTTCAACGAAAAAAATTTTCGATAATAAGTTGCCATTTGGTAAATGGATTAGTAAAATCGGAATCTTTCCGACTTTACGGAATAAACCAGCCAGAAGCTAAAAGTACACTTCCGCTCATGAATTAATCTTTTGGTATACTTCATACAACTAAACAATATATTTTTCGTGTAAGTAGTTAAACGATGGTGCAAGTTGGGGCGCGAGTTGTGGGCGCGATTTGGGACGGGGGCGAGTTGGGTTTTTATGAATTTTGGGTGATTTTAGGTGTTTTCAGTTATTTAAGGTAATTTTGGCTGATTCGGGGCAGTTTGGGATGTTTTCGGGGGTTTAGGGGTGGTTCGGACATAATCTGAAAATTTTCGAAAAAAAAACCTATATAAAAAACTGCCTTGATCCCCTTGTTGTTTGAAAAAACTTTCATTTTCGCGAAACGTCTATGCACTAAAATAAGAACATTTTGAGGTATTTTAGCAAAAATATGAGCTAAACTGCCTTATGTGGGACCTGCTCAAAATCGACTTTTGACCACTTTTTTGAACATATCAGGTCGTAATTAGTCTAAAAACATGTTATTTTCACGCGGACTATTATTTTAGAAAAATTATTTTTGTCGAGTTTTGATCATCATCGAATAAAATATTTATGTAATTTTGATCCCAAGAGTGCACTTCGGGATGGGTGAGCATCAATTCTCATGGTCGGCCTACCACATGACAAAGCAGGGCTATGCATGTGTTGTTGTACACTTACATAGCCCATTTTTCGAGATGTATGGTTTCTAAGGTGCTTGGGGGTGCGCATTTCAAGTCTAAGCCCCTGCGGGGGTGCAGGGGCCCCCAAGCCCCTGAGAGACTATTCCGAGCAATATGCTGAAGTATAACACACTCATTCCCCCTTTTTACATACGGCAGCCATGTGAATTGATGGATGTGTAACTATATTTATGATCATTTATCATCATTTTTGTCATTTTATGGTAAAAAAATTTTTTTTAAATAATAGTCCGCGTGAAAATAACATGTTTTTTAGACTAAATAGGACCTAATAAGTTCGAAAAAGTGGTCAAAAGTCGATTTTGAGGAGGTCCCATATAAGGCATTCCGGCCAAAATATGCTATTTTATCCAGTGCTTATTGCTCTTTAGATGCGTAAAAATAAGATTTTTACGTGAAATTCTAAAAAATAAGATTTGAAATTATTAATAAGACTTATTAATAAGGACGTTTACGTGCCTTATTTTTAAGCTTTAGAAATTATAAGTAGTCGCTTGTTTTCAAGCTAAGCTGATTCATATTTCCTTAACACAGTTAAATACATTCGTTAAATTGTTAATTTTGCTCTATTGGTTTTGTAAAATATAGATGCCTGACCAGAGCTGTAAAGGAAACAGCGCCCAATGGGTTTGTTGAGGCAAAATTTAAGGTCAGTATTTTAGGCTCAAGTTGTTAATATCTTAGGGAGTTGCTGCGTTGCGACAACCTAAAAATTTGGCTTAGGTCGGTGTGCTACGCATTATTAAATGCATTAACGCTTTAAGTAGTCATTTTTTGCAAAATTACCAGCTCAAAACTTTTTTACACGTTTTTTTTTTCAGACAACCTACCTGTCTAGGTTATGATGGTATTCTCTAGCCAAAGCTAATTTGTCCAATTGGGAATAGTGTTCAGCGTTTGTTTTTAATAATGATAAATATCCATAGCCTTCTGAACAAACGAGTATTCAAATATTGTTTACAATGTAGTTGAAAAAATGCTAAACCTGTAGCTCTTTCCAGAAAAACTGTAAACAATGTTAAAAGTTCCTGAAAGCTAGGTCGATCATCCGGATCTTCAAGCCAACATTTTTGCATTAGCTGATAACTAAATGCAAAATAATATATATAACGACCAAGTATTCTAAAAATAACATTTCTTCTGGACAGTATTGTGTTTTTAACAGCCGGTTTCCTTGTTCCAAATGAGCTTGAAGACAACTTGGCTCAATATCTTCATATGGTTGTCCTCCAAATGAATAAAGTTCATACAGCAAAATACCAAAACTCCAACTTAAAGTATACTTTTTCAATAAAACGGTTCAAAAATTTAAAAAAAAAATCCTACACATCAGTTTTTGTAGAAAATTCCTGTCTTTGGAAGCATTCGAGAGCCAACCACTTAATGGGCAAACGTCCTGATGTTGATACTTTAGAGTTAGCTTTGTGGGCTTCAAAAGTGGGCAAAATTCTGCTGTTTGTATTAATACATAACCCAAAGTCACAGATCTGAGTGATTCATGTTAGTTTTTACAACATAAAAATTCAGTTATACTTTGGCATTTCTTTCAGCATCAATTAGAATATTTCTTGCTGCTAAATCTCGGTGAATAATTCCTTTGTTGTTAATGAACCTCTAAACCAAAAGTTTTTTTTTTAGAAATTTGAAAAAAATTTAGGTTGTTTAAATTTACCATTCCATCAGATATCTGCCATGCAAAAAGAAGAAAATCTTTTGTAAAGGCCATTTTATCGTCTATGGATTCCACCTTAAAAAGTATTTTGCTCAAAAGCTACTGCAGCTGTTTTAAGTTGTCTTAGTAACATCACAAAAAGCTTAAAGGACCATTGGCGTCTACGACAATGATTGTGCCCCACCAATTCAAAAAATTTCCTGATCATTGAACTTCTGTACGGATCTTTTAACTTGGTTTCTGTCAAAACTTCACCATTTACAATTAAGGCGGGGACAATTCAGAACGCGTGACCATGGTCCTTTAACTGACAAGGAAACTGCAACAATTGTACGAATCTATTATTTTTTTCTATTATTTTTTTCTATTATTTTTTGACTGTTTGACATCATAGCATGGTGTGACAAATCGATAAATTTATCGATTTCGATAAATATACTGATGCGGTTCTGTAACCCATAAATTGTGAGATTTAGTTTTTGTAAATTCCGTAGAGAACGATTCTGCTACACGAATTTACAAAACTTACCTAAAAATCTGCAAACATTTTGTAGATTTGAACAAACAGCCGAAAATACAGTTTTTTCGAAAAACACAGTATGGCCTAAGAAATTCGGCCGATTTCAAATGGCCATATTTTGGTAGACGCGAATTTCGACAAACGGTTTTTCGCAATCGTCTTAGGAAATAATATACATTTTATTTAGATAAAGAAAATACGATTTCGTTAGGAATTTGTGTTTCTTACATCCAGAGGCCATCCACAGACTAGGGCCCAACCACAGGGTGGTACCAAGGAAAATCGTGTTTTTTGACATCATACTTTTAGCGTAATCTAACCATGCTATACAAGATAGGTATAGCAGAATTTGTGAAAAGAATTGTACAATTTATGCTAATGAATTTTTTTAGTAAAATAATTTTTTACTAAATCGACTTCTTCCTTGAACTCTTTGCAGTAGTTTAGTAAGTCCCTGTGGGGACAATACTCGAGCACTAAACAGATAGTTTGTCCAGTAGTAATACAGCCAAGCATGTTTGCTATGTTTTCATTATAGCCCAGAGACTTCATCTTAAATGAGTTCATCTTTAAGATCAATTGACTGTTTTACATACAGTCTCAATTTCAAACATAAACTCTTTTCTGGCGTTGTCAGAGGCGTACCTAGGCAGCATTTTAACAGCCACCTCACAGGTATCCAACCCAAATATCAGCGAATTAGGTCTATTATGGTAAACATGCTCAAAAGATGGCGGTTTTCCATAAAATGTCCCTAAATATTTACTTCAAGCAAAAAAATATTGGTGACACTTACCTCTAAACACCTGCCCATATGCTCCAGATCCCAATTTTTCGCTTTTAATCAAAAGTTTGTCCCAACTAAGCTCCCAAAAATCAGTTCTGAATTGTATTTTAGCATAGCGAATTTAAATTGTTTTTGAAAACTCTCACATTCTGCACTCTTCTTGACACGGTGGCTTTTCTTTTTCGTGATGTACTCTGAACCCTTCTATCTTCATCATTCTGACCAACTTTCGTCGGTAACCGAAGACTAGTGAAGCTAGTATGAGTATTGAAGCAGTCAAGGTGATCGCCAACGCAATAAAAATGACTTTTTCTTTTGGGGCTGAATTTGATGTTTAAAACGGAAAAATGGTACACGATATTTATATAAATGCAAACATCAATTAATTTTGCTATTTACTATTTAGCTTACTATTTACTACCTAGCTATAATCCTTAGCCTAATTTTTAGACTTAGAAGAGAAGGGAGCCGTTTAATGTTGGAAAATTCAACATCGGGGCACAGTGAATAAGAGTTTGTGTTTTATGGCCCAAAATGGTGCGCAGGCTCGACCCTACGTAGTAGCACGCTAGTTATTTTAGATTGTTTGACCAATTAATCGGGGTAATTCGACTTTTTGACGACGGATTCGAAATCAGCGACCTAAATTACCCCTAGATATTGGTTGAACAAGCCAAAATAACTAGCGTGCTACCCCGATGTCCTACCTAAAAGGGCTCTCCCCCTCCCTTTAAAGGAAAAAATTCATAAAAAGTATACCTAACGGAGGCATTGGACCAGATGCAGGCGTAGACAGAGGATAGGTAACCTCATCACTAGGATTGATTGGAATAACCATTTCTGGGTTAGATGCATTTCTCACATCCACATCTCCAGCTAACACCAAGTTGTTTCTAAAGCATGAATTAGCTTATAGCATAAGCTACAAAAAAGCTTGCCGAATATAGTAGTCTTTTACAAGATGATTTAGAGCAAAGATTTTGTAAGAGAAAAAGCTTAAACTATGCTCAGCATTGTCGTCCACAGCCAACCAGCGCTTGGTAAAAATCTAAAACTAGCAAAAATGTACAAAATTATTGTGAAAACTTTTGATTACGATAGAAACAAAGTCTGTTATCAAAATTAGCCTGGGTGGGTAGAAAGGAGATTCCTGCTTGTAATTAGGACGAAGCCTTCTGTACTTTTTGACAGCTAAATCTACCATGCGTGCAGTAGCTTTCGACTGGTTGTTGACTAGATCTGAAACGGTAACACAAACATAATTCATTGTGTTTTATTAAGTGCGGCAAAAAAGCACCCGGCGGGTGACGGTGCGGTTCCCAGTGCCCAAAATTTCAGTGGCCTGTACGGTGCCCGGTGCCGAAATTTTAAGAAGTCGGTGCCAGTGCGAGCATTTTTAGCTCCGGTGTCTTAAATTTAAATTCAGTGTGAACGAAAAATGCATATTGGAATGCACATTAAAAAAAGCAAAAGATCGGTAATGACGGGTGACAAATAAGTTCCCGGCGGATTTTTAAACCCTTATATTTTATCAATTTTGGGATCATATCCTTAAAAGCTTATTACCATTTTAAAGCCCTAAAACTGCTCTTTCGAATGACATATCACACATTTATTTCACTCAACAAAATGACCGCCATTGACATCAATACATTTTTTCAATCTTTTTGGGAAATCATTAATTGCCTTCTGAATCATTTCTTGTGGAATGGCGTCCCATTCTTTACCAGCGAAGCCTTCAGGGCAGCGATTGTTTTGTGAGGCTTAGAGCAGGCTTTCGACTGCAGATATGGCCATCCGAAGTAATCCATCACGTTTAAGTCTGGAGAATTGGGCGCCCAGTCACCTTTGATGGCTGCATTGTTCAATGGGAATCAACCTTGATGAAGTCGGGGAAATGCTGCTCAATCATTTTGGTTGAACTCAGCCATTTTGGATAATCTTTTTTAGACAAATGATATACCAAATCAAAGAAGAGATTTAGGGCTACAGAATGGTATCAAAAGATAAGAGATATGATCCAAATTTGATAAAATATAAGGGTTTAAAAATCCGCCGGGAACTTATTTGTCACCCGTTATTGTTAAAACATTTTGCCAATTTTGTTTATTTTATTCACACTGAATTTAAATTTAAATGTCAAAATTTTATGTTGAATAAATATAGTTTTGTAAAATATAACTGATCTATCGATATGCCAGTGCATATACCATTCGAAAGCTCAGAATCTGAGCTACATTTTGGTATAACATGTCCTTTTCTAAAAATCACGTTCAACGTGACAAAATAAACAAATAAACTTTTCGGCATTTTTGTGAAAAATAAATTCTACAAATTTCAAGCAATTTAAATAAACAATAAAAACTTTTGCGATAGCGCGTTAGAAAGCGCAAACAATTGCGGTTCGAATGAAATCTGAACAAATTTTTTCCATATTTTCACAAAAAAGTTATGGCCATTTGAAGCAAGACACTGCTTTTTTTTCAGGACAAAAATTTTTTTTTAATTCATAATTTTTTTATTTTTTAAACAAAAATTTTGAATTGCAGTTTTGAACCATTTTCACACATGGTCACGAAAAAACTGCTTTTTCAGAAATGTTCTCTTTGAAATTCTGAGTCAGATAATACACTTGTCATGAACCGTCCTCGGGGTGTCAAAAAGAGCTTCAGTAAAAAAAATTCCGAGCGTAATCAAGACATCGTGCCGGTGCCGGAGCTAAAAATGCTCGCACTGGCACCGACTTCTTAAAATTTCGGCACCGGGCACCGCACAGGCCACTGAAATTTCGGGCACTGGGAACCGCACCGTCACCCGCCGGGTGCCAGCCGGTGTGCCATCGGTGCTGCTCTTATTGCCGTTACAGCAGTATGCCGTTACCCAGAAAAAGCTAAAAAGTGCCTGAATTAGGCTGAAAAGTGCCTTAACTTTTGGATAAAAATCCGTTCTAAGCTTTTTCCGCACTTTGTAAAACACAATAAATTTTTGTGGTCACGAAAAAACTGCTTTTTCAGAAATGTTCTCTTTGAAATTCTGAGTCAGATAGTGTCACGAACACTTGTCACGAACCGTCCTCGAGGTGTTAAAGCAATTTTTACTTTAAAATTTTTTAAATTCAATTTCATTTCGAAGTCAAAAATGTATTATGGATTTTTTGATTGATATATATACCGGTGCCGAAATTTTAGAAGGTCGGTGCCGGTACCAATATTTCGAGATTTTCAGCACTGTTAACAGTTAGCTCGATTTTAAAAAATTTTTTGAGCTCATTTCTTGTTTTTACTTGGTCTTTTAAATTTTGGGCATGTTACCAAACTATTGAAAGCTTAGGATATTGGCTACACAATTGTATATGAATTTTTGTTAATTTTGGGTACCTTCGGCTGGTCCCTCTCTTTTTTCAAATATATTGTAAGTGTTTATGATATAATGTAATGTTTAATTTGTTTAATGTGAATAAAATCGCTTAAAGTTATCTTAATTAATTTTGATTTTTGTTTGTTTAAATTTAAAAATTCGAAAAATTTGAAAAAGAGGGGGCAGCCGAAGGAGTACCAATTTTGAAATAACATCGAGGATTTTCGAGGATTCCGGAGGATTCCCTTCTAATTCCTCGAAGATATTTACAAAAATATATCTATTTTTTGTAAACTTAGCTTTAAACTTAGTATACCATTGTGTAGCCAGCATATTAAGCTTTCACTTTCGGGTTAAAATTGTCAAAATTAAAAAATTGCATTAAAACAGGGGTCGCAAGTGTACTTAATTTTTAAGAAATGTACTTATTTTTAGACAGCGAATCTTAAAAATAAATTGATCTTAATTTGAAAATTTTGTCTTAATTTAAAAAAAAATCGCAAAACGCTTCATTGCAAATTTTGCCTGAGGTCGCAGAGCAGGATGGTCTCTTCGATGAAGTCGCGGCTCTGAGTATCCTTCTTCCACAAATTCCTGCAGAAACTTTTGAATCGACTGACACCGAACATAAATGGGTGATGATGATATTCAAAGACAACGATTCTCTGCCTCTCGTCTACCGGTTGGTCAGTTCAAAACTATCGATTCCTCTTTCAAACACTTTCATTGAACGAATCTTCTCGCTCTGTGGTGTACAGTGGACTAAAGAAAGAAATTCGCTTGAAGTTCAAACCGTGAATAGCATTGTCCAACTAAGGTATCAATTGCTCGGAAATGTGTAACTTCCTTTTGAAAAAAAATGTTTTGTTGAAACAAATCAGGGGTTGGGAAAAATACTTTTAATTGTTTACTCACGTTCTTTATTGTTTGTTTGATAAAAATTCAATAAAATTTTGATTGTAGCATAATTTTAAATATTGTCTGAATTTTGAAGTCAAAATCTTAATTTTAAAAATTTTTGTCTGAATTTTGGAAGCTTCGACTTGCGACCCCTGCATTAAAAGAAAAAAAAAGGTCAAAAATTTTTGAAAATTGAGTTAACTGTGTGACAACCGCTACTTTTTTCCCAATAAAGGCACTTTTAAGGGCTGTATTGGTTTTCGGCATTAGCAGTTTGGAAAAGCGCGAGTTTTCAAATTTCCGTTTTTGGCATTTCCCGTTTTCGGCATTTGCCGCTTTTGGCAGATTCGCTTTTCGGGAGCTTTTTTTTTTTGGAAATTTTCCGTTTTCGGGAAGATGAGTTTGGGAATTTGATTTTTTCGGAGAA
The DNA here is from genome assembly GCA_029231635.1 of Ditylenchus weischeri. Lineage (NCBI taxonomy): Eukaryota > Metazoa > Nematoda > Chromadorea > Rhabditida > Anguinidae > Ditylenchus > Ditylenchus weischeri. The sequence continues at coordinate 53,142 of JAMRYI010000779.1, read as the reverse complement.
ATGAGTTTTGAAATTGAGCTTTTTCAATGAATGGATTCGGAAAATTTCTTTTTCCATGTTTATCTTTTTTTGAACATTCTTCCTTTGAAAGCCTTGTTATAGGTTAAATTTGTCTTTGTTCTTGCTTATGTATATAATATGTACATAGAAATCGTCGAAGACTCCAATTTTTTCACCTATCCTACCTTCAGGCCTACATAACCAAGGATATCCTAAAAAGAGACTGAAGACAGAAGTCCCCGATATTAGCGAATTTCCAAACTAATATTTTTGACAACGGAAATATCCGAATTATTTTTTTCGAAAACAGAAAAATTCCAAAAAAATATTATCGAAAACTTAAAATCTCCAAAATAATTTGTCCCAAAACGGCAAAAGCCCAACTTATTTTACCCAAAGCAGCATATGCGGAAAACGGAAACTCGCGCTTTTCGAAAATGCTATTGCCGAAAACCAATACAGCCACTTTTAAGCTAAAATGAGGCATTTTTAATTCTCTTCCAAAAACGTAAGACGCTAACGTTTTTGTTTATATTTTTCATAAAGTCAGGCTTTTCCAAAATACCTGTTATCTCTAAGGTGCTGCTTTGATAGGCGGCCTCTTCAAGCTGAGCTACAGCACTGTCTCTGTCATAGACCCATTCACGATCTGGTGGTGTGTTTGGAAAAATAAATGCCAATACTACCGCAGGATTCTACAAAGCAAAGATTCTCCATCTGTTAATATCATTTGTATTCAAACCTCTTCGTAGTAATTATTGATAATAGGCTTCTGAACAGCTTTCTTAATATTCACAAACTGCTCCTTTCGCACATTTTTAGAGAGGGCAAATATGTATAGGACATGTTGAGCATCAGCATACCTTTCTGTCTATTTTGAAAATAATGTATTACACAGAATGATTCATTACATGTCATTGGCATAATGAGAGTTCGATTTTACTAACCCCAAAGTCTTCTCAAATTATTTTCCTACTAAGTCCGAAAATATATGAACCGCATTTTAATCTACTCTACAACTTATGGCTAAAGTTCGGAATTTGTGTCGTGCCCAAAAACGTGTTTTGACCATTTTTCAGTCGTTTTAGCATGATTAAAGTGTAGAAAAAGAGTTTTTAGGTGGGGCTCGATAATTTTTCATTTTTGTAGTTTTTCTATGTTGCAGTTTTTTCGGTCGGATATATACACCTTCATGTATATATGCCCTTCCCCCTTTCCTTGCAATAAGGAGCAAGTTGGGTCTTTGGCCGTGAAGCGGCCAAACATACCTAAAATCTAGGATACCTGGTTTAGGTACCCACCATACCTGGTGAAAATTTTGGTCAAAAAGTCAAATTTCGGTCACTTTTTTTTGAAATATTATCGAGCCCCACCTAAAAACTTTAATCATGCTAAAACGACTGAAAAAGTGGTCAAAACACGTTTTTAGGCACAACACAGATAACGAATTCCTGCCCAACTTACGATCTTTTTTAAAAAAATTGAAGCTGACACCTGCTTTTTTCAAAATGTTTCAACTCGTCTCGTGTTTTCACTTTTAAAAATCAAAATTGTTAAGTTTCTTTTACAAAGAAGCTAAAACTTACTATCCTTTCTTTCTAAAAACTGATTGAAATAAGTTTTTCTGCACAAACTATGTCTCAGTCTTGACAAAAACACTATCCAAAAAATAATAAAATAAAATATTTGGATTACAAACCGAAAATAAGATATAAACACTAAAATTAGTAAAACTTGTATAAATAATAGTAAAAAACTTGGATTTTTCAGAAAATCAAAAATGAGAAGAAGTTGGGTTAGCAAGGTTTGAATGTATTGGGTTGTTCGATAATTATCCAGCGTTTTTTTATTTCCTACAAAAATGGCAGGTTCCGCCGAAGATGGAAAACGGAAGATAGAAGAAGCAATACAATCTCAACGGCGACGTCTACAAGGCGCAACTCGATCGTCTTCAGCGTGCGATCGAAAGCAAAAGACCGCTGAAAAGGATGCCATAATCTTCCATCAGGACGGAGCCCGACCGCATATCAGAGCTGACGTTGTTGCCTCAATCGAAGACAAAAGATGGAGCTGCTGCCGCATCCGCCGTATTTGCCAACAGAAGCACCCACAGACTACCGTCAACCGCTCGCTCCACAACTGGCAGCTTGGGAAAAAGTTTGCAAACCTTCAAGAAATTGTTGATGACATAAGACAATGGATTGCTTCAAAGACACCGGATTTCTTCGCTCGTCGAATCAACCTTCTGCCGTACAAATGGGAACAGGCAATGGAATTCGATGGAGAGTACCCTCCGGAAGATTAGTTGTTGTTGTGGTTGATTTGTTATTGTGTTTGATTTGTTTAATAAAAATGGTTGATGAATTGTTTTGCCAAAGTTAAAAAAACGCTGGATAATTATCGAACAACCCAATATTTTATTCTTTACAATTCTGTTTTAATTCTTTTTTCTGATCATCATATCGGCGATAGGTTTTTTACCCTAGTTTTTTTCTTTAATAGATGGTCAATCCTTCATTAAAATTACCCTTCTCTAATTTTTTGACTATGATTTCAGATTTAGGACCATTTTTGATTTGATTTGATCAACAATTTCAAGATTTTTTAAGGTTGAAAAAGATTATATGACATTTAAAATGGGCTCTACCCTGTTTCCGCCCAAATTGTTTCCGCCAAAAATCGTTATAGCCAACACAGTTACATTTTTAATTTTTTTGTGGTACCTACGTGTTGACTTGTTCACCCAAAATTGTTCTGGCTTACTGTAACTTAGCTAATCAATTAAATCTATAAATTTTATCTGTACTACCACAAAAAATTAAAGATGTAACCGTGTTGGCTATAACAATTTTGGCGGAAACAGGGTAGAGCCTTAAAATGTTAGTATTATGAAGCTATGAGTAAGTGATTGCTTTGAATTAGCCCTTAAATTTTTAGCTACATTCTGGGTGGTTATTTTTGTGAGGTAGTAAGATTGAGAAAACATGGTGATCATATAGAAAGAATATCTACTACAGTAAACCCTTGATTTAACGGCGCCCTTGCGACCGACCCTAGGGGGCCGTTAAATCGAGTTTATCTTTACAAAAATGTTCAAGGGGGCGTTAAATCGAGGTTTGACTATAAACAGGTCAAAAATCAGCTAATACTCAACGAAAAATCTAATTTATCTTATACATTATATTCGAACATTTAAATAATCATCACGATTTACAATTCCTCACTGCCTTTCCCAGTTTTCGCCTTCATCATGGATATAGTCATCATACCCTAGTCAAAATATCCCTTAATTTTCTCGGTTGGCTTTATTATCGAATTTGAGTAGAGTTGTGAATCCCAATACAACCGAAGATGCATTTGAGTCAAAGGCCGTTAAATTGAGGGTTGACTGTAATCTTCTTTTAATTCAGGGCTCCCAGATCAGCTGAACCGAAAATCAGCAAAATTAAAAAAAATCGGCGAATGGCGGAAAAAATCAGCTAATTTTTTGAAATCACTTTTATCGCGTAAAATTCGACAGCAAATCGTTAAAACAATGCTAAAAATCATATTTTTTACAACTTTGGATACCGAAAGGCGAAACTTTTTGAGAAAATTTTAGATTTTTTTAACACAGAGTGCACAGAAATGCTTTTTTGTTTGATGGTAAGCCTAAGCAGAGATAGTTGAGTTTTCGATTTACTGAAAATAGAAAAACATTTAATTTATCTTGCACCACTTTCATTCTACGCTTAACACTAGGAGGATCGTTTGTTACAACATCTGGGATTGGCTCAGAATGTCGTGCTAAATCTGAATCTGCTCTCACAATTGCCAAATTCGATGTCTACGGTGGGTAAATGTTTGATTTTGTGACGCAACATATTTCTCGACTCACTGCGGTAAAAACGTCAGAACTTCTGTTTCATTTGATCACCTAACAGCAAATGACCCCTCATTTGAAAATTCTTTTTTAGATGTATCTAATGGTATATAACACTCAACATACACACTGTCTATGTGTGTCAGAAAAACAATGAGCAACAAAAGCTAAATTTTTGAGAATGTGACTTTGAACCAGAAAGTCGTGATTTAGGCATCCTAGCGACGTAATTCTAAAAATCCGAGAATGCCATCAGAAAGACCGTTAAAAACTGAGTTTAGAAAAGTTTTGGTAATATAAAAATGGCCTACAAAGTGTTAAGCAGAAGTCCCTGAAAAATCGAAAAAATATTTTTAAAAAAAATTTGACGTAAAACGTTTTTTCAATAGGCAATGTAAGATTTTGACACCAAATTCGTTTTCAGCATGGTCCATTTGGTTATGAAGCTGCCCTTGAAGTTTGAAAGTTGTGAAATTTAAAATTCCGCTTAAGACAACAAACATTTTAACTTCAAATAAAATGGAAAAATTCTCTATTTGAATAATTGTTGTCTCGAGCGGAATTCAAAATTTCACACTGACTTTTAAACTTCAAAGACAGTCTTATAAGCAAATTGACCATGCTGAACACGAATTTGGTGTCAAAATTTTATATTTACCTATTGAAAAAAAAATTCACGTCAAAAAAATTCACGTTTTTTTAATATTTTTTCCTTTTTTAGGGACTTCTGCTTAACGCTTTTTAGGCCATTTTTATATTACCAAAAAACTTTTCTAAACTCAGTTTTTAGCGCTCTTTCTGATGGCATGCTCGGATTTCCAGAATTACGTCGCTAGGATGCCTAAATTACGACTTTCTGTTTCAAAGTCACATTCTCAAAAATGTAACTTTTTTTGCTCATTGTTTTTCTGAGGTTGCTGCAATTCTGAGGGCAGATTCGGATTCAGCACGAAATTCTGAGTCTATCCCAAATTTTGTAACAAACGATTTTCCGAGTGTTAAAAAATCTAAAATATTTGACAAAATTGAAAAAAATACAAAACGTGGTTTTCAACTTTCAACAGAAAAATAAAAAAAAATACGCAAAATATTAGCAAAAGTCAGCAAATATTTCAAAAATCAGCGAATATATTTTTTTTATTAGCATTTTCGACCACCACCGAAATGGGAGCCCTGTTTTAATTAAATTACTGTAGTAGTTGACGGTGGCGGAATAGTAGGCATAGGCTCTGGATCAGTACACTTGCCCATGTTTCTGTTGATGCACTGAGAATAGTTGTCTTCCTCAGTGCTGCCACAAGGACTCATACAAATAGCCAATTGACTAACTAAGCAATTGTAACTAGGGACATTGAACAGTCTAGTGGTGATAGCTCCATATTCTTCAGAGATCTGGTGCAAGTTCAGCTCAGGCCGACCGACAACTACGATGCTTAGCAGTTCACAAAAGTATTCCATTTCGTCTAAGAAATACTAAATACTCAACGCTTATTTAGAAAAGATAGGTTAACTAACTATATAAATTTGCTTCATGTCGTTGACAACATCTTCCATGGCCATAATCCTATTGGTGAGTATGACAATCGAGTTGTCAATGCAGGGAGGTCGAATGTAGGTATCATTTTTCATCTGAAACAGAACTTTTATTTAAACAGTAAAATTAATCATGTGTAGTACCGTATTTCCTCTATTAACTCCCTTCCCCAAAAGTGGGACTTTTGAATTTTATGGCATTGCCTATCGACCCACTTTTTTAAATAGACTCTTGAGCATGTAACAGTGTTTCCATGATGTGGTTTTTTCCCACTTGATGTGATTTTGATGTGATGTGTCACGAAAAAATTTCACTTGATGTGATTTTGATGTGATGTGTCACAAAAATTTTTCACTTGATGTGATTTTGATGTGATGTGTCACAATAATTTTTCACTTGATGTGACTTTGATGTGATGTATCACAAAAATTTTTCACTTGATGTGATCCTGATGTGATGTATCACAAAAGTTTTTCACTTGATCAAGATTTGTTTGATTTCATGTGTCACACCAAAATTAATAGAATTTCGAAACACGTGATATGATGACGTGTTGTGTGTTTCCTCAAAATAATTGTATGATCTATCTGATAATCCAGCTAGTAAAATTATACTCACGAGATGATTGTATATGACCGTAGTCGTTGTGGATTCCTTGCTTTGCAGAGAGGGACAATTCCGACACTTGTAGAAGACACGCCCTCTCCGCCATCTTCACTTACTAGTTGCACAAAGGACCAGTAAGGATGGAGCATTTTTACTTCAGCGAGGCGAGAAATACGCACGTCCTTTCCTTTGTACTTAGCCACGATTACTTCAGGAGGGTCATTTCTAGATATGATATGAGATATTCGCGGGAAACAGCCCGAAACTGCCTGAGACCAATAGCCACTTGTCTGCTTGATGTGATGTGTCACAAAAATTTTCACTTGATGTGATTTTGATGTGATGTGTCACAAAAAATTTTCACTTGATGTGATTATGATGGCATGCATCACATCAAAATCACATCAAATCAAGTGCTCATTTGAGCTCAAATGGAAACACTGGCATGTAATATACCAAAATATAGCCCAGATTCCCAGCTACATTCTGGTATGTTACATGCTCAAGAGTCTATTTAAAAAAGTGATTCGATAGGCAATGCCATAAAATTCAAAAGTCCCACTTTTGGGGAGGGGAGTTAATAGAGGAAATACGGTAAAGCATTTTTGACTATAATAGATGAAAGAACAAGGTGGCGACACGTTACTAAGTTCCTCTGGTCAGCTAACAAAGTTTTGCAGAAGAGCGTTACAGATTTGGATCATTATTGCCAAAAAATTTTGATTTAATCAAAACGTTGGAAAAAAAAGACAAAAATATTATGTCGTTCAATAAGTTTTGAGAAAGCACGTGGATTCGCTTTAATTTTCAAAGTGCATCATTTGGCACATTTGACAATGATGTCTACGTGTCATATACCATTTGTAGCCCGTTCTCTGTTCTTTAAAATGTGATATTGAACAATTCTTTGTTATTAAAAAATAGGATCCAAAATAGGAAAACAAAAAATGTGCATAAATTTACCAAACTTGAGAAATTATTTGTTTGGTCCAATTTTGTTATAACAAAGAGCCGGTTAATACGACATTCAAAAGACGAGAGAACGGGCTACAAAATGGTAGATGACACGTAGAGACATCATTGTCAAATGTGCCAAATGATGCACTTTGAAAATTAAAGCGAATCCACGTACTTTTTCTCAAAACTTATCGGACAACCTAATAGATCAACAAGACAAAAACAAAGTTCTGAGACAGCCTAACAGTTAAAAGAATTACGTTTAAATAAATTTGGCTGATATAATCGGAAGCATTGTAGCTAGAATCTTGGAATGAAGTTTTGCCCCAGCTTAAAAAGAAGCATTAGATAATAAGATAAAGAAATTAGGTCTCCTCACATAGAATCAGTGCCATTATATGGTTGAACAAAATCTTCTTTTTTAAAATCGTATAAAAGTATTTTATGGCAATCAAGTAAATTACAACACACTCGCCGATCTGCCTAAAATTAGGATTGCTAATTTTTTTTAAATTCGTTACTAGCTTATAAAACACTGCCTCATTAAACAAAGGAATTATTTCGACAGTTTGACCAATTCCATCTTCAAAACAGGCTTTTATAGAATAGTATAGAAAGTCCTTGATCCTTTCAAAGTCCACATCATTAGCAAATTCACTGCCCAAGTCTGTTATAAACATTCTAGTACAGCGAAATTGATTTGCAGTCTGTTAATAAAAATACATGCGTTAAATTTAAACTTTTTTCTTACTGTATCTTCTCTGGATTTTCTTCTTGATTTTGCCCAAGATTTTCTGAGCCCGACTAAAGAAAGAAATCCTTCATAACTTCTATCTTCGTAGCTAGAGTCGCAATCTTCTTTGACTCGTACACCAGCTAAATTTCGTCCAGCCTGATGCGCTCAACATATTTTACGGGCAAAACAGAATGTGCTGAACACGGTAGTATCGGTTATTTCCGCTTCAATGATGGACGAAGTGGGCGATAAGGGGGTGTGAAGGTTACAAATTTTGCGTGGCCAAAATTCAGCTAAGTATACTATGTTGTTGGGCCCCCTGAAGGTCAATTTTTTTTCCAAAAATTATTTATCTAATTCAATGGCTCTTATCAATTTTTATTAGCTAAAAACGATTCTTAAAGAAATCTAAGCTTAATTTCATACCGCAAAATGGTATTTAAAAAAAACTTTGACTAAAACTTAACTGGGACGAACTTAACTATTTCAAATTAGGGTATTCTACCATGTTTTGTCTGCTAAAACTGGGCGAAAAAAGTCGTGAAATAGATTTGACCACGATTTTTAGCTTACTTGCTTCAATCTGGTTGTGTTTCTGAAAAAAAAATCACCACAATAATATGTTTTGAGAGGAAAATTTTTTTTGGAAAAAATTCTCCTTCACGGAGGCCCCTCCAAGAATTTACAACTTTGTATTATTTATTTATTAGCCCCAACAGCATTATTTCCAGATTTTCAAATGGTTCGCCTTCATCGTCTAACCACTCCCAGGCTCATAAAATATCAAAATAACCGTCAAGAATTCAACTTTGCAATTTTAATAAGAATGGGCCGTTTTCTTTTGTAAATTCAAGTCAAATCACCAGTTGTTTGTCGGAGGGTGGATTTCTAAATTCTCCGTTTTTATTTTCTACGAGCCGGCTGCATACTGACTGTGCAGAATTTATTACCTTCTTAGCCCCTTTTCACCTATTTCGTCAAACAGTGAAGCAAAAATGATTGACGCAATCGTGTTGAACACATTTTTACCCGTATAGTATGTTAAATGCTCGGCACTTATTTACTTAGGGGGCACATTTTTTACTAATTATTAAATTATGTTTAAACAACTCCTAAGTAACTTTTATATGTTTAAACCGATAAAAAAGTTGTTTTCGAACAGTTTTCTACATAAAAAATAGATTTTTTGAAAAATTGTTTTTGACCGAAATTTGATTTTTTGCCTAGGGGGACCAAGGTAAACCAATCGAAAAGGGTACCTGGAGATTCTAAAAAGATGGAATTTGAAAATAGTTTTGTTAGCTGGGGACTACCGCATAAAGAAACTCTGGTATGCATGCTTTTCATGCATCCAGAGTCACTCTCGAGTGATTTATGTCTAAGGTATGTGGGTGTGCGCATCTCAACCCCAAGCAACCAAGCCCCCTGCGCCCCCGAAAACTGTCCAAAAATAACTTTTTTTATCGTTTTAAGCATATAAAAATTACTTAGGAGTCGTTTAAACATGATTCACAAATTATTAAAAAATGCGCCCCATCCCCCAAGTAAATAAGTTCCAAATGCACCAGGGTGTGTTAAAACTTTTTGTAAAAATACCAAAAATTAGTATTTATCATTTTGTATAACTATTTTGTTCGACAAACTTACGACATATTTTGTCTGCTCTAACCATTATGAAATAAGTGATAAATATGATGTTAAAAAGGACATAATTGAGGTAATATAAAGATAAGAATTTATCTGGGAATTTAATATTATAGAACATAATAAATAAAGTTGAAGGTGTAGTCCAAGAATTTACAACTTTGTATTATTTACGTGCTCATCACAACAACTAATGGAAAGGTGTTAAAGAATTTCAAAAAAAATTGGTTGGGTCGATTTTTATGTGTTTTCTTATCACTCTTTTGTTCATTCAGCCGAAGGGGCAGCAATAGATAATTAATCCCATAAAAATTATTCGTCTTACTTTATTTAGTCAACAAAAGCTACATGCATTTAAATAAACAAGAAAATTTCTTGAAGAAACATCATATATTTTGATTAATATCAATTTAAAATAAAATTTTAGTTTATCAAAAAAAATTAGTACATATCAACTGAGCGTTTAATAATACAGTCCACTCTCGATAATCCGTCATCTCGCTAATCCGTCACTCTCGATTATCCGTCACCTTCGTGACGATTTGGTTGGTTTTGCCTTGAATAAGGCAAAACGTCACTCACTAATCCGTCATCTCGATAACCCGTCACCTTCGATAATCCGTCACTTAAATGGTGAACATTATCAATAAATCTACTCTTGTTAATCCGTCACTTTATGTTTTCATGCATCTTTTTTGATTTAGCTTTTCGATGAGTACTCCTAAACGTCCAAACAAAACCCGAACACTGGATGAGAAGAAATCAATACTTGATGCGGCGGCCAAAAACTCTAATCGTTCTGCGTTAGCTAAGCAATTAGAACAACTATTGACGATATTTTGAGCCAGAAACAGACTGTCCTCAGTGCAATCGACGGTGGAAGTGAAGCCAAGCGTGCGCGACTGACACCTGGCAAGCATCAACAAATGGAAGAAGCACTTATCCGGTGGCACAAGCAGGAGTCAAAATGTTCCAGTGAGCGGTGAATTACTGATTACTTTTGGTTTAATAAACAGATTTTAATCGCTTAATGTTGTAGAGTGGAATTTTCATCGAAATGTACATGTAAATCTATATTTTTGGTAATAGTTGTGTGTTTCCTAAGTTGTCACTCGATAATCCGTCACTCTTATATACTCTACATACATTCAACTCTCGATAATCCGTCATTTCGCTAATCCGTCACTCTTGATAATCCGTCACCCCACGGCCGGTCCCAAGGGGTGACGGATTATCGAGAGTTGACTGTACTTCGTATTAAACGGAACGTCTTGCTTACCACTTTCAGGATCATTTCTGGCTCTAGTAGAGAGTCCGGTGCCAAAAAAACAGCTTGGTCCCCTGTTGATTTTTTTCATAAGTTTAAAAAAATAATGTTTGAATTTTTGTTTAAAAATCAACAGGGGGGACCTAACTGTTTTTTGGCACCGGACTCTCTACTAGAAACTCATTTCTTAACCACTTGATTTTAAACATTTTTCGAAGTTTTAAAAAAGTTGATATGCGATTTTAACATACAAAATCAAAATTTGCATCGAGTCGAGAACATTACATAGAAGTATAATGTAACATTTTTTATGACGAAGTAGTTCCATTATGCAGGTTGATCAGTTTGATTCATCAATCGACTTGGCTAGGAAATGGCTAGGGGAGATTTGGCAAACGTATGTTTTGGCAAACGAGACTTGGGAAAACAATATTTAGCAAGCTTAACTGTGCTATTGGGGCATGATTGCACTACCTTGCTTTATTCAAAAACTGCCGAAACCATTTTTTTAAAGTTTTAGCTGCCAAACCGTGCCTATCATCTGTTTAGCTACTTTGTTCAGCTACAAACATCGACTTGCCAAATATATGTTATTCAAATATCGTTTTGCCAAATCTCGTTTTTTTTCCAAATCTCCCCTAGCCACGGAAAAAAAACTTGAGGGTTGGTCTCAATTAGGGCTGTACAATGGTCAATTGACCGGTCAATTAATATTATTTGACCGCTCGAGAAGAAATCGGTCAATTATTCCACGCTATTTGCAAATTTATTTTACGACCTATTTGCATTTTTGTTTCATTTTTTTAGTTTTTAACACAAAAATGCATGATTGAAACCAAGTGCACGCTAAATGTTTGCTAAAAACGCTTAGTAAACACACATGCTTCTCTATTATCTTTAGCAATCGTAATGTCTGCAAAAAGCCTCTTTCGTGGATTTGGAGCTACTTTGACCGCAAAGAAGAACATGATGACAAAAGGAAGTCTAACATCATTGGATACTGCAAATTTTGCAATGTGCGTTATGTCACACAAGCTGCTAGAATGGAAAAGCATCTGAACGTAACTTTACATACATGGATGCAAGTAGAAACCACGAACAAAGTTCTTCATAAAATACAATCTCCATCTGGAATACACCGATCTCTTCAAAAAGGTGCGCGAATCGAACCCAGAAGATGAGGAAGAGTCCGCAAGCGAAGAAAAAATTTAAATGATGAAGAAATGTTACTGGATGTCTTTGATTAAATTGTTATAAAATTTTCTTTGATGTTAGTAAAGCTTTGTTGTGGATATGAGGTAGAAACGGCCAAAAAAACATACTGAAGCGTAAATTTTTACAATTGACCGCTTTTCGGTCAATTGCTGTCAATTGACCGGTCAATTGTACAACCCTTGTCTCAATGGAGGTAAGGAATTAGATGTTGAAGTCGGAGGTAGGAAGTTGGTAGTCGAATTCTAACTTCTTTAATTTTTATCTCCAATTACTGAAAAAATGTTTTTTTCGCGGAAAGGCCCTTTAGAACATATAAATTCACTTCATATAATTGATCAATGTTAAAACGTTAAAAACACTACGGCACCTCAAAGACTTCGACATTGAACTTCCTACCTCTATTGTGACCACTGAAAACAGCGATCAGGATCCAAACGGAGTTATCCGTAACCAGTGTTGTTCCGGCGCCGACCTCTTTTGAAAAAAGGCCCCAGCGCCGGTGCCGAGCGCCTCCATTAAAGAACTTTGGCTCCGGCGCCAGCGCTGGGTTGAAAATTTTGTTTTTGCTGTCAACTTTACAAAAAATATATATTTTTATTGACAGTGTATTTTTGTACAGTATAGTGTTTCATAATTCTTACAGTAAATTTGAAAAGTCTTAAAAAGTCTAAAAATTTTGTAGTCGATTTCAAGATTTTTGGATGCTCAACCAAAAAAAGGAATTGTTTGGAAAAAAGGAAAAAACTTTCTCTAGGCTGAGAAATGGGTCCATCTGAAGAGGAGTTATCAGAGGGTGGGAAGAAATTGATTTTTTTTATTATTGGGCAGTTAAATTTTGGAAAGAGCGCCGGAGCCATAGCTGTTTAAAAAACAGCGCCAGATCCAGCGCCGGGTCAAAAATTTTTAGACAGGCGCCGACCAAAATTTTTCATTGACCCCAGCGCCGTCCCGGCGCTGTTTTTTTGCCAAGCGCGAATGCCGGCGCCGGAAAAACACTGTCCGTAACAGAACTGATTTTTTTCAAGTCCATCCAAACTCTATCCATTTGGAAGTTGGGTACCTTTTTAGATCTTAGGTGTATTTCCTCTCATGAAATCAGGGCTCCCATCCTCGCTGATTTCTCAGCGATTCGCTGATTTTGAGGCCGGAGTGCTGATGAAAAAATAAATTCGCTGATTCGCTGATATTCGCTGATTTTGATAATTTTCGCTGATTTTTGAATTATCTTCGTTTTTTGAATTGGTGCCTCTGTTCATTCACATTTCAGTCAATGTTTTGTCGTTTTCCTATTTTTCGCTCAATTTTTTCTTAATTGCTTCAGGGTTTGTTATGTTTTCTAAAGTGTTTCGGGCTGAAGCCCGAAACAGTTAAATGTCTTCTTCAAACAAATGTCAATTTTGATTTTTCGTGCACTGAAATGTTCCAGATGCTTTTGAATGATAGAAACTTGTTAACTGAAATTTGAGGAGGTAAAAAATATGATGTTTAGCATTGTGGTGATGAAGTGGTGAATAAAGTGATAAATAAAGTAATTATTACGGTGAATAAAGGTACTTTTCGAAAATTCGCTGAATTTTGGTGCTGATTGCTGATTTTATGAATAAATTCGCTGATTTTCAAAAAATTTCGATGGGAGCCCTGCATGAAATCCACATTTCTCTGGGTGTAAGACAAGCCGCACACCGAGACATTCGAAGAGTAGGCGGATCGTAAATGTGAACTTCTCTTGGTTGCTTTGCAAGAAGAGGTCAAGCAGCAGCAGTCCATCCTGAAGCCTCCGCCAGGTCAGATCCGAATTTCTTCATCCTCATCCATCAGTGATCCAAGCTAGCTCAACCAGTTATCTAAAGTTAAGCAGAATGGTCAGCCTTATTTACTTTCGCTTTCGAAGCCAAGCGGTCCACCCAGTGATCAACCCATATAAAGTAATTAAGTAATTGATAAATATTTAATAACCAAATGAAACTGATTAGGCAATAAATAAATTTCAATTGATCCAATTAAATGTTAAACTAATTGAAAAAGTATTCAATTAGTTAATCATAGGATCACTGCGTGCACTTAAGCTGCAAGATTCGCAGAAATTATTTTTTAAATACAATTACAGCACCATAACAGCACTTTTGTTTCTGTTATTGTTTTTGAAAGTTTAAAACATATATTTTTCTCATAAAAACAGGTGGGCTTACGCCTATTTAAAGAATAAAAAGTGAAATAAAATTTAATATTCTAGTTTTTAGTTGCTTACAAATTTCTTGTAATATCAAAAATTTTTGGCTTTTCCCCTCGACTGAAAATTGTTTTATTCCTTGTATTAACTTATTCTTTCTTTAGTTAACTTAAAAAATATTGTAAAATTCTTTAACACGCTTAAAGTCCCTTAAATGTTTTAGATTGTTTAATTAACAGGGTCAAAATGACCCTGGGTGGTCAGGATGGTTGAAAAATAAGGTGGTCGCATGAAGGTTAACACGGGTATGACCGTGCGTACTAAACTATGCGTTTTGCGCAGAATTTCACGCTGAACACGATGGCTGAAAAAAATTTTGGAAAGAGGAGGTATTTGAACAGAAAGATGCGAGAAGAAGTCAAGTCAGATACAGCCTTACCAATGGCCACATTTGAAAATGTTCTCTGCTTTGAATTGCAACACTGAATAAGCCAGTATTTTTAAGTATGAGAAACTTGCCCTTAAAGAATCCAGGAAGAAACAGGAAGATGTCACGAATCCAACGTCAGTCGCAATAAAGTTTCCAACTTACGAGGAAGTCCGATATCAGTTGGGAAAAGCTCGGAGAGCAGGTGTGTAGAAGACTTTTTCAGCGGGACAGATTCACCCCGACTTATTCATCCCACCCGATTCATCCACATCAATAACTCACTTTCATGAAACAAGTCAACTATTTTTCAAGTCACTGGATACTGAGGTATATATGCCGCACTATTGGATTGAGAAAAGCTCTATGCTTGGACTGATCAATAATTAAAAAAGTGAACACAATGTTGTAAAAAAAATAACAGGGGGACCAAGGCAATTTTAGAATGAAAAAAAACGGCGCGAACGTTAACGCACCCTACTTTTTTTGTGCCATTTTTAGTAAACTTTTATATGGCGATTTGCAAAACCTTTGTGACAGTAATATTTTGTAAAATAGAATTTACAATAGAAAAACTGGCTTTTTGTTAACTTAAGTCAGAGTTTACAGATGTATCGTTAACCAAATTCCTTTTCAGTATTTTGATGTATCTTTGTTGATTTCTGTCTTGCACTGACATTAAACAAGCAGTCTACTGTTAATCTTATCTAAAAATACATGTACAGTCAAACTTCTCTATAACATACCTTCTTAGGACCAAGCCAAGGTGTATAGAAAAGTTTGACTGCATTTTTATAATTATATTTACATACGACGAAACTTGTAAATGGTTGTTATATTCTGACCCTGATATAGCTCCTTTTCTGCCATAAACATCTGTTTTGCTGCCGGAAAATTTGAAAAACCCTTTTGTTCCCGTTGATTTTTGAATCAATTTTTAATTTTTTTTAACTGTTTTGTAGCTCTGAATCTCAGCTTTCTAACAAGCTATTAATTGACTAAGTAAGATTTCAAAAAGTTGTAGGGTAGGTTTTTGAATGGACCACATTTTCGAAAAAGTTTGCTGTATTGAAAGACTTTTTCCTCCAACTTTTTTAAATCTTACTTAGTCAGTTAAAGTTGAGATTTAAAGTCGAAAGTTGAGATTTAAAGCTACAAGACAGTTAAAAAATTGAAAATTGATTACAAAAGGATTTTTCAAATTTCCAGCAGAAAAGACGCTATTTAGGGTGGAAAATTATTTCAACCCTTGCGAATACAGAAAAACCGAAGATGTTCAGGAGCTAGGGTTTAACAGAGTTTAGGATCAAAATACTCCAGCTCCGCCTTCCTGAATCCGCCACAAAGAAGCTGTGCTAATAAAAAAATAAAGCTTTTTTTCGTTCAATATATGGATAAATATGTCAGTAACAAGCATATTTATTTTTTAGAAGCAATTAAAAGGATGGATGTAACTTTTGATTTATCCAATTACTCTATATATTTTGCTATATTATATTTTAATGCTTTTTTAAACACACTAGTAACAATAGTTGACTTCTTCGTACTGATCAGACACACAAATAAGACAATGAAAGTATATAAATATTTCCTCTTTAATATTGCCGTAAGTCCGCACGACTTTTTTTATATATAATTTTCTTTTTGTTTTAGTTGTGCTCGTACATGCTAGACATGTTCACTACAGTTATTTTAGTGCCTTTACCTATATTTCCTCTGTATGGTGGCTGTTCTTTTGGGGTAAGCCACCACCATAGTGATTGCGATAAGCGAAAATTGGACTTCGTCCCGTCCGCCGTCTTGACGTTTTTCGCCGGCTGTCCTTATTTTTTTGCGTTCGGCCGGCCGTCCAACCGGCCGTCCTTCAAAAAAAAATTTTTTTTGCCGGCCGTCCAATATTTCGCCGTCCTCTGAAATTTAGCCCTGGCCGTCTACCGGCCGACAAAGTCAATTTTTTACAAACGACCTATTTTCTAAGCTCTATTACAAGATCTCAATTTTGTGTGTCTTTATTTTCTTATTTCTGCCAGTTTTACAGATAAACCTTTGCCTTGTTAAATAAAAATTTACATTAAAAGATGGATGTTTTAAATTTTTTTATTGCGATACACTACTTATCACTTTGCCGTCAAAAAATTTTTTCCCGCCGTCTGATCTGCCGGTCGTCTTTATCTTTTTTCACCGGCCGTCCACCGTCCTGTCCTGACTTTTTACGACCGGCCGTCCGACCTGCCGTCCTTTGAAAAAAAAATCGCCGGCCGTCCAATTTTTCTTTTTTTGGACGGCGGCCGTCCAACCGTCTCATTTTTCGGCGCCGTCCGGACGAAGACGGGACTGGCCCGGAGGACGGCGCGGTCACTATGGCCACCACTACACGTAAATCGCCTACAAAATTTGTGTAGCCCTTATATCTTATAAAAATTTATCTTTTCCTTTTATTGAGAAACTTTTTACATTTTAGCTGCTGAATCACCTTCTAAGTCTATTTAGTTCATATCAAAGTTCACTTCTTTATGGATGGGTACGAATCTTAGGAAAGCAATTTTATAGCAATTTTTTCTCTTAGGTAGTTTTCATTCAATTACTATCAATGATGGGCATATCATTGTTACTAGCTTTTCTGTTCCGCCTGGCTGCAGTTTATGGAAGGGCCGACCTGTTCAATAAAAAGTCAGTCATTTTTGCCATGGCGTTTATCCAACTGTTTTATGTGACACCCTGCATTTATACCAGCTTTGCTATACATTCAACAGAAAACACTGCTCTCAACTATATTTTTTTAGTAAAATACTATTTTGTAATAAAAAATTATCTAATTAACAAAAAAAATTTAGAACTATCCTAAAGTGGTGAATTTTTTTAAATCCCAGCCATGTTTCTTGCTGGCCATGGATTCTAACGTATTTATCTATTTTCTAGTATCTGTTAGCCAAATAATGTTTTTAACAATAATCTACACAGCTACTCTTATTTGCATTTTTCATGGCTTGAGGAAAATCAAAATTAAGAAGTCTGTGAAAACCTACCGCCTACAAAAGTCATTGACTATTACTCTTGGATTTCAGTTTGCACTGCCTGTTTGCATGTTTGTTATTGCTTTGATGAGCGTTTCTATAACGTCTATTATGCGACTACACGTATCTCAAGGTATTAATAAATGGACAGTGGCAAAGAAAAGCTGATCTCATTTGACTGAAATATTATATTTCAGCTATATGTTGTGCTGGTTTTTTATTTTGCAGTCTTCACACTACAGTTAACGGAGTTATTATGCTGATATTGATAAGACCATACAGAGAGTTTTTATTAAAGCAATGGACACTGATTTTTTTGCGTGACAAAGTTCAGAAGGTTTTTTATTCATAATAGAGGTTAGTTAGTTATCTATCGAATTACTGAGAAGTCTTCAAGGTCTTTTAGGTCCTATCTAACAAAGGGGGGCTTTTTCGCCTTGGTCCCTGCTGTTGTTTTTATATATTTTTAAGGCTTGGGCAAGGGTTGGCCAGCGTATCGAAGGACAATGTTTTTCAAACTACAAAAAAAGAATTGAACCTATCTTAACATACGTTGGCTAACCCTTACGGTTCCTATTCCTCGAAAAAGTCCTATTCCACAATGGGAGAGTTTTTTTTGCTAGGACGGACTCAAACATTTTTTTCATACTTTTTTGCATTTCGAGAAACATTTTTAATTCTATCCTAACATACGCTAGCCAACCCTTGCCTAAGCTAAAAAAATATATAAAAAACAACGGGTGACCAAGGTAAAAAAAGTTGGATAGGTTCTTTGTTGCATAGGGCAGTCTTTTTGCTTGTAGTAATTAAATTTTTTTTAGTAACAGCTGTGTTTTTTTGCTATTGCTCTTTCTGCGTGGCATTAGTACGCTTTTGCTAATACGATCATCCAGTCAATTTCTGTTAACACAGTGCAAAAAAAATTGGCTTAGCGAGAATTGAACCAACGACCAACTTTCACACACTTCTGATGCTCAACCATCAAGCTGCAGATGCTGTTAAACGCTGAATTGGCTTTTTATTACTTATTCCTGGGAAGGCGCCCAACGAACCTCCTCACAAAATGCAAAATCAAATAAAAATTGTTTTAAAATAATAAATCTGTATTTCTCTTCAAATTAGTCGAATCAACGCAAGTAAATGAACTAAAAAGTTAAGTTACAACTGTTTTTATATAAAACAAAAAAATTCTCTTTAAAATATATATGCTCCAGTAGTTTTTGTTATCTACACTTCTGATATTCTGCTAATGGCCTAACACTTTGTTCATTGTAGGCTCTGAGAATTGATTCACAAACAAATGTGTATTGCTCCTTAAATGAATTTATTTAGCATGTGCAAAATTATATAGTATAAATGTCAACGTCCATTAAGTTGCTCAATTCATTAATGCTTTTTAGTGGTGAAATAAAAAAATCACTTTTACTTAGGACTGCGATCGGCGCTACTGCAGAATCGGTTGCAAAAAAGTGCTTGGTCCCCCCTGTTGTTGTTTTTTTGTGAAAAACAGCTTGGTCCCCCCTGTTGTTTTCAAAAATATTTTTTTGAAATTTTTTATTTATTCATTTATTAACACAAGAATATATATAACATAATTTAGATTTCGCTGTTTTTCACAAAAAAAAACAACAGGGGGGACAAGCACTTTTTGCAACCGATTCTGCAGCCCTGCGATCTCATAATTTCGAAAAAAGTGCATTTTTCAAAAAAGGATTTCTTGACTTTTTTTTCAAAGAAAAAGGGCCATTTTTCGGTAATTATTGCCATTTTGAAGCCAAAAAAGTTTTGACGTAAAATTTCAAAAATAATAATAAATTTAGGGTCCCGAAAAAGTACAATTTTTTAAAAAAGTACATATCGTAAACCTGGTTTTACTTTTAATATTGCTTTTTGATTTGATATTACTGTTTCTAGCATCATATAAGGGAACATCCATAATATGTCAGACTGACAGACCGTTTTTGGAACCCCCCACCCCCTGTCAGAACATGTCAGGATGGGCTGACCCCCTTATTGAAATCTGACAATTTTCTGACACAACTGTGTGACCCAAAATTTATTTCTGCACATTTTTTTGAAGTTTAAAACCTTAAAAATGATAGTGTAAAATAACAGAAGCCTTTATTATATGTTATTTGCATGTTTTTAAGTTACAAGAGCATAAAAAATATTGCTTTTAATATGAGTTTTAATATGACTTGAAATATGAGCCATGATGGGAAAATTCAATATTTACTTTCAAATCTATGTATTAAAATATATCTATCTATATGTATATATTTTTATATGAAAAATAATTTAAAATTTTAGAAATCTAGCTAATATTTAGCGAAAAATTTGCGGAGAAATCTGACATTCCTGTCAGAAAAAAGGTCTTCTAATTCCCCCCACCCCCTTGTCAGATTTTGTCAGATTGGCATGGGACCCCCCCTGTCAGTCTGACATAATTTATGGATGTTCCCTAAGGATATGAAGTGTAGTGACCTCTTTGATGATAGTATAACTAAAACTAACCGCTGTTTGAATAAGCATGGCACGTTGGTCTCTCATGAGTCTCATTGAGTCTAGAGGGTAAACTGGCTCATTAGCTTCTATTTGGCAGGCCGAAGTCTCCATCAAAATGAGTACTCCTGTCCTGCCAATACCCTAAACCATTTTTTTATTTAGTGATGTTTGAAGCGAAAACAATGGTTAAAAAACCGACCGCAGAGCAATGGACGATGAGTGGGTCAAGAGAACCGTTTCTAGCTTTCCTAACTTCATTTACAAATTCAATAAAATGCTGAGGATTTTCAGGAACACCATGGTCTGGCCAGGCTGTGTATTGCATTTGGGTCACAAGGCGTTCTTCTCGGGTCTAAATAGATTATTTTTATACTTTTTGGGGTGTTTTCGGTGGACTAAGACTAGAAAAAAGGCAGTACCGCATTTTTTCTAATAGAAATCTTTTTTCAAAAACCGTATTTCTGGCATTGTGTTTTTGACCCACTTTTTGAAAACTGTTCTTATGCAAATCATCCATCAATTTGTACCGGGTGGGCCAATTTTTTGCACCTTTTCTTTTGGCCGTAACTTTTTGTTCTGATACGATTTCGAAATTCTGTAAACGCAGATCGACTCAGAATTTCATAAGAATTTTTTTGGTATATGATTTCAAAAACACGATTTTTGCTTGGTCCCCCTGTGGTTTGGGCCTAGCCTGTCCAGAGACCATCCATAGACCAGGACCCAAACCACAGGGGGGACCAAGCAAAAATCGTGTTTTTGACAATATATACCAAAAAAATTCTTATGAAATTCTGAGTCGATCTGCGTTTACAGAATTATGCGTTTACATAAAAAGTTACGGCCAAAGGAAAAGGTGCAAAAAAATTGGCCCACCCGGTAGAACATTTTACTAACGTCAAGTGTAGTCAAGTGTGGATACCTTAAGTGGTAAACTGCCTGAAGCAGTTTGCATAAAGTGGGCTAGAAACACAATCCCAATAACACAATTTTGAACGAGGGAATGCGCTTCTATGACAACAAACGCGGTAGTTCTCCTTTTTATCAAAAATAAACTTACAATTTTATGGCGAATTGCCAGCTCTCTGTAGTGACAGTATGCCTCTACCTTCTCAGACATGTTTGTAATCTGCAAAGGACTTCCACTACCCAGATCCATGGTTTCCTTGGGTTGATCTGGCCAGTACTGATGACACTTCACTCTACCTTTCTCCAGCAAAGTAGTCAGCATAGCTACATGATAGTAATTATAAAAAAATTGAAATTTTTAAGAGTATTCTAACCAATAGTGGTTGCTGATTGCTCCCACACCATGTGCCAAAAGTCAATAGTTGTGTTAGGCAAAGGACCTTGAGTTGCAATATACCGATTGACTATGCCGCTGCATGGAATTTCCATCTAAATTTCCATCTTCCATTTTTTAAATAGATCAGCATTAAACTAGATACAGTCGAATCTCGCTATAGGTATAGGTTGCTTCCCGGTATAGTGATGATAAAGTTGTGTGCTTTTTAAAAAGTGACCAGCGAAATCGGAATTGCTACGATTTTTCCGATTAGATTGATGAATCAAGTTGAACAAAAGTTCTGAAGAATCGAGGTTAAAAAAGTGCCGGACCCTAGGCGTGAATGAACTTGAGCGGGTGCCTCTATATCGAGACTGGACTGTGTCACCGTATCAACCCCGGCCTTTTTAAAAGCAAAAAATCATTAAATTTTTGACCCTAGTAGCGAATACCCCCCCCTCCTTTAAAATTTCGTCTATTAAAACTTTAATACAAAAGTACCCAAACATTAGTCCTAAACCCCGGAAAATGTGCGTAAGCCATTTCTTAGTCACAACTTCCATACGCTGGCCTACCCCTGAGCCTAAGGGCTAAGCCTAAAGTTGTTGTTACAAAGGGTAGTTACAGCGATTTTAGGATGGTCAGATTTTTAGGACTGGTAATTTTTTAAATTTTTTTATTTTCCAAATTTTTTAAAACTTACATTAACATGGCAGGCATTGATGTAGTTTCCATTGGGAGACTCCTTCAATAGCACTCTAGTCAAATCATAAGGACAGACATCACGGTATCGGTTTTTGCCTGCATTCTCAGGCAGTTTGGAGTCATCCATGGACATTCCTGGCTTTTTCCTGTAGAGCTGCTCAAACTGCTTGACTACTTGACCATTCTCTACAGCCTCTTTAAGCAAGACTAGAGACTGCGCCAATTTGTCGGATCTAGGAACACTGTCAGCCACATGGTGCTGAGCCTCCCCAACTGTTGCCAGGGCTGAGCCACTAGACTTTTTGTGGCTGGTCTGCGAGTTTGTGTCTTCATCGTCCACCAAAACACTGCAGCAGCGATACACTAAAACATACTTTGGTTTTAATCAAGACGTGGTTTTAATATGGTTGACATACCATTGGGTTTTATATGCAAGAGAATGTCACTTCCCGTAGATTTTAGTTCCTTCAAAAAGCCCTGAACTTCAGCTTGAGTCCACTTGTCAATGTCTCTGCCGTTGATTTTCAGCAATTGGTCGCCTTCATTAAGAGGGATAAATGAAATGGGCTGTGTTTGAGCTCCGTTGGTTGCATTGATTCGGCTGACAATGGCGGGATGTGACAGATCAGATCCACCCTACAAACAAAATAGGGTTCTTATGCATTATCGGGACTACCTGGTTTTACTGCCATTTATGGTAAAGACATTTCCGAGCTCTATCCTCCAAATTTGCCTTTCAGTATCGCTCGTTAATAATGCTTGTGAATAAAGGACGATAACCATAAGATAATTAAAATTAATATGTTTTCAATATCGTGGGACGCATAAATGACAGTAAAACCAGGTAGTCCCGATAATGCATAAGAACCCAAAATAGTTTAGAGTCAGTCAACTAATTTATAAAATGTCGGTTCTATTTAAAAGTCGTTTTCTGTAATTTTGGACCACTTGATATGAACTTTTGTTACCTCAATTTTTCGAAATTTTTAGTTTTGGTCTCATTTGAAAGAGGAAACAATTCTGAGTAAGTTTAATTTTTACAGATCGCTAACTTCCAATTTGGATCTCGAAATATGGCCAATTTAAAGTTCGAACCGTGTGGAGTGTCTGAAATATGGTAATTTTCTGACTCCTGCACACAGTTTTAAGTTTTTACCACAGGACCCTCACACATTTTATACCATTCTACGCGGAATTGAGCAGGCTTTCTTATGATAATAAAAAACTTATCATATTGATACATTTTTGTGCGAAAAATTGACAATTTACACAAAAGTCGTTAGAAACTTACACAAAAAATTTTTCAATTTTTAACGCAGAATTAAGTGGGCTTTCTCATGGTGCTATTAGTTTTTGCGTGTAGTTTTATTTTATTGATACAAATTGGCAATTTAAAAAAAAATGCTGTTTTTTAAAACAGAAGTTTTTAAAGAGAAAAAACTATTATTTGCCGATTTTTATCAACAAAATACATCTACAAGCGAAAACTAATAGCACCATGAGAAAGTCCACTTAATTCTGCGTTAAAAATTGATAAATTTTTAGCGTAAATTTCTAACGAATTCTTCTTTAAAAATTCCCGAAAGAAAAAGGATACTAAAAAGTCATTGTAAACTTAGTGCACACGCTATTTTGTCTTAAAAGAAAACTTTTTGACCCGGGTTTTCACCCGGGGTTTTCTGAATTTTTTCTCTATCTTGTTCAGAATTTTCCGCTTTGTCAGAATCCACAATACAAAAGTTTGCAGGGCGGCTTTAACCTACAAAAAGAACAAAATTTTGGTGTGTTTACTTTTTTGTCTCATTGGCTAACTTTCTGCGGGCCCAAGTTTTTCAAAAAAAATATTGATTATCTTGCTCAAAATTCGTGCGAATCGGAAATCGGCGATCTGTAAAATCTAAACTTACTCAGAATTGTTTCCTTTTTCAAATGAGACCAAAACTAAAAATTTTGAGTGACAAAAGTTCATATCAAGTGGTCCAAAATTACAGAAAACGGCTTTTAAAAATCTGGTCCATTTTCTTATATCTTTGTGCACCTTTCTGTTTTCCGGACCTATCCAACAAAAAGAGAAAGGTTGCCTTGGTCTTCCCTGTTGTTGTTTTTTTGTAATTTTTTTAAGCTAGTCAAGAGCGTACTCTTGGTCGAATTTAAGCATATCTTAAACTCATGTTTAAGTAACTTCCTGACACACGCTGGCCAACCCTTGTCTAAGCCTAAAAAATTACAAAAAAACAACAGGGAAGGCCAATGCAGCCCTTCCCTACTGTTGGATAGAGCCAGCTTTCTATATATTTTAGTTTCTTAATAATCTTTTTTAGTTCTTGTCGCAAAAAGGAAATTTTGCCTTGCCTATTTTTGAAAAAAAGCTAAACATATTAAAAACGAACATCAGGGGACGAAAGGGAAAAATGAATTTCACTCTAAAACAGAGACAAAATTTTAAAACTTGACTAACCGTCACACCCAAATCAAACTGCCTTTGGTTCTCCGCTGACATTCTCACAGCCACAATCTGTCCATTGGTGGTAGACGATGAGCAAGCCGCTGCTGCATCATCATTGACTAGAGTATTATAAGGGAGACACTCCAAGTCTTGTTTTTGGACACTCGTTTTCTTGACAGCCTCCAGTAGCTTGGAAGCTGAAGAAAGTTTGTGCCCAGAAATCTTGTGTCCGTTGGTCTCACCCAGGCTTACCACCACAGGACTAGGCACCTTTATCACTTTAGGGGTGGTCATCACAACTGGCATGGATAGTCTTGAGGAAGCAGACGACCTGGGAGATACCTCTTTTTTCGCTGATTGAGCTCTCAATTGGCTGCTATTGCTAGACGGGAAACCAGACAAGTCTGTATTACTTTCCAGTGGTTCATCTCTAGCAATGGCACTTGACTGAGGCAGTTGGCCATTTATCAAAACTGGGAATTCAGTGGACTTCTGGGTTCTCTTCTGATGGCTGTTCTGGCGGTGGTGGTGGTGTTGGTGTGGTTTGTGGGTGTCCACACCCGTCCTCTTGCTGATTGGCATGTCTTCAATAGACGAGGAGTAGACTTGGCTACCATTTCTGCTGGTTGGCTGCACCAATATCTGGTGGGATTGACCAGGCATTTCCCCTCCACTCCACCTATCTGAAGCAGATTTGTCTGGGATGTTCAGCTGGTAGTTGACTCCATTTTGATGCTGGTTCAGTTTCTTGAGTTGCTGCTGCAACAGAAACTTTTCAGCATTGGCAGTGGAATTGTTGTTGCTAGCCATGGTTGTAGTGCTGGAAGGCATTTGGGTGTGAGAGGTGTTATTCAGGCGATTGGAAGGGTGGTGGTTATTGTTATTCTGGGTGGTTGTAGGGTGGCGGGGGGTGTGGTGGGATTGATTGGACACACTGCTACCAGCACTACTATAACTTCCGTTTCCGGCTGCTGGGTTGGTGATTGAAGAGGAGGAACATGATTGCTGCTGAAATTTGGACAATAATTAGTTTTAATTCGAATTAGGCAGGTTTGCTATTAATAGACTCTTTTTCTGCTTTTTATCGACGACGCAACTACTGAATTACGACGTAATTTGCCCTATGTCAAAGTAATTTTATGGATTTTTTATCAGTGAGTGTAGATGATAAGTAGTTGAAATTTTTTGTAAAATATTTGATCTAACAGCCCATTTTTGGGTATTTTGGTTATTGATGTTTTTGATAACATAAAATGGACATAAGTTCCGTTCATAGTGTGAAATTTACTCCGAACCAACTTGAAATTGCATCTTTAACGTTTTTATCAGGGTTGTGAAATTTACCGGTAAATTACCGTTTCACAACCCTAGTTTTTATCTAATTTATTAACGGCACAACCCCTCCTTTCTGGACCTCTTACGATTCTAATCGAGGGTGTGTAAACAATAGTTTACATAAATTTTCATTTACCAACCAAAAACCAGTTCTTTTTATAAATATACCGAATTTCCTCTAATTGCTGCTCCTCTCTCAGAAGTGCCTTCCTTGAGTTTAAGGTTTTGGACCTTAGTATAGAATACCCCCAAAACTTATGCCTTCTAAAACTCAAGTAAAGAGTACTCAAATATATGTCCCAGAGCCCGGAAAAGTGCGTAAAACACTTATTAGTCACAACTTCCATACGCTGGCCTACCCCTAAGCATAAGGGCTAAGCCTAAACTTGTTGTTCCAAAGGGTAGTTTCAACGATTTTTAGAAGTTCTGATTTTTGGGGAGGGGGGGAGGGGCTATTCTATACTAGCGCCAGGTTTTGTATCTCGGAACAAAAAAACTTTTCGGGTTGTTCTTTCTTGAATTTTCCGAAAATCTCTAAATTACTTTAATAAGCACCCTCTCTAGAAATCGATCGTAAAATAAGCGCGGCGGTGCAACAATTTTTAAAAGATCGCCCCTGTTTTCACTCGTTTCGTGTTCTATCTGATATTTATGACCTTGTCCTACTTTTAAAAAGTAGGCAGAAAACCTTCGTCGGATCAGGCAGAACGCTTATAGAAAATTTTTAAAGAGGAATAAATTTCTGCCGCGTCTTTTTTTTACTGTAACGGACTGGTATGCCCCTTTAACCAAACCCCCCTCCCGCTCCCCAAATGTAAGAAATAAATAATAAAAAGTTGATTTATAGACGTATTATATTACGACTTATATGTTTCGTTCTTTTAAAGCTCAAAACCCAGCAGAAACCTCTTATTTAAGATTATGTGAGATAACAACATTATTTTTTAGGAGAACTTACAATAATTTAAGTTTCAAACTAATTGATTAAGCAAAAAGTACAATAAAGGCGATACAAGCTGTCCTGATTCTAAATTACTTGACAACCAATTGAGCAAAACAAAAATAGTGGTTCTATGAATTTTTTATGACAAAAAGTGGTTTGACAAAATGAAGTTGACACACCTATGTCTTTGATGCTCTTGAACCCTCAGCCCATATGATGGGAGAGATGAAAACAAGGAAAACAGGAAATGATTAGGATGGCGCCAGTGCTCCTCCTCCTCCCTTCTCCCCCTAACGGTAAACAATCGATGAAGTTAGTCAAACAACATACATTTACTACTTATTACCTCCATCCACACACTGGTGAAGGGCAGGAGTTAAGTTGTGCAATATGCTAGCTATTTACAGCCTCATTTTCGGCAGGCTTGCAGAATTTCATCTATCAGAGCTTGTGGTGAAAAATGGTAAAAGCAAATAAGTTTTCAAAGAAAACTAAAGCTTTCCTCTAGAAATGAGTCATGAAAAATGAGTCGACAAGTCGATGGTTCAAAACTTTTTTGAAAATTTTTTAAATACCGTAAATGTTTTAATAGAACCATCGGGGGCTCTATTTTTCGATCCTCTAAAAATCGGAAAAATTTTGGGTCGATCTGGAGAGTTTCGGGTGCTCAACCAACATTGAAAAAGCGGAATCAATAGACTGCCTGCATAGACTCGTTTGAAAATGTAAAAAAACGACTTTGCAAAATATTGACTCTGCTCTGACATGCAGATCCTCAAAGTCAAGAAGGGGACTCTATGGTTGGCTCTATTAGAACATTTACGGTAGCTACAGATCCAAACAAAAAGACAATTGAAAAAATGTTTTCGGAGTAATTTAGCTGTCCCTCACGAATCGGAAAAGTAAAAATTGCCATAACCGTAGACAGCAATGGTCCCTTAATAGAGTTGAAGCGGTTGGGTATCCGAACCAAACCATTTTAAACAAAACTACCAGGACTGAGAACCGGGTAAGGCCAAATTACCCAGAACTGCGCAACCATAGTAGTTAACAAGCTATGGGAGTGGCCATAAGTGGCCGTTATTTCGAGGGACCTTCATCTTTTCTCTATATGTTTTAATCCAATCCAGCCAAATAGAACCAAGGAGACTGTTATATCGATGGTTGACTGTATGTTTAAAAACTCACCTTTGCTTCCTCACCCAAGCAAGAAACTTTGCCCTCAGTGTCCACATAACTTCTTCTGACCAAAGTCAATGAGTTCCTGTTACTACCCTTATTATCCACCCCAAAACTAGATTTAGAAGACTCTTGTGGCTTTCTGAACACAATAGTTGTCACAGCCGAGCCCATTTTAGGCTCTTCTCTAACCGATGGCACACTACCTCCTTTGCTAACAAATAATTCTTCTTTTTCAGCCTCTTTCTTAGCTTCCAAATTTCTTTTCTCAATAGCACTTTGACTGGTTTTCCGCCTTCTCCCCGAAGCATTATTGGAACTTCTTCTTCGGTTACGCTCCACTTCGGGTCTTTTGTCATATAATCTATGCTTTGCAAATCCGTCTGCTTGGCTGCAAAATACTTCCGAATGTCTTCTAGGGTTAAATGCTTCTATAAATCTAAGTTTAGGTCCATCCATTGGCATTATCAGCAGCTTTTCCGCCGATTTGTTGAGGCCAAGTAAAGTAGCATTGGTTGCTGCAGGTTTCTCATCTAGTGTTTGCAAACTACTCTGGTCCAGCAGACTTAATCGATGGTGGTTATTGTTGTTGTTGTAGCTGGAAATTTTAGACAAGGGCCAATCCAACTGCTGGCGGGTCCTCTGTTTCCACAGGGGGATAGGTGAGGACGAAGTAACAGAGGAGGAAGTTATCATTACCATGACCACCTTTTTAGCTAGCTTTGAACGTAGAAATAGCTGACTTTTAAAATAGAAATAGCAAAGGAAAAAAATGCTGCAAAAAGTAAAAACACCTGAAACATATTTGAAATAAGTAGAATGCATTCAAAGTTCTAGTTTCGTCTTGGTGAATGCATAATTAATAAATGAAATTTGCTGACAAGGAAGTTCACAATAAAAACTGTAAAACAACAAGTTGTGAAGTTTTTGTCAAGAGTAAAGAAATTTGAATGAAAAAATGGTGTTTTTTGCTTTTTATAACCCTTTCAAGAATCGTGTAGAAGATAGTTAGAAAAAAGAGAAACGCTTGCTAAAACCCTTTGATTCATCCCTACTAATAAAAGTTTCAAAATATCCGCCCAATTTTGATTTGTTGATAAATTAGGGAAGTTTTTTGATGATGAGTCATAAAAATAAATGATTGAAGCGATTGTGGATTTTTTTTATTTTAGTTGCTCACCTCTCGATGTGGTGACCCCCCTTTCTCAAAAATGGGGTCACTATATCGAGGGCCTCGGGCCTTGAAACGGTGAATTTGTGGATTTTTTAAAAAACGATCGGCAAAATCATAATCCTTTCGATTTTTCTGATTAGACTGACAAATTAGATTCGGCAAAACTTTTTAAAAATTGGAGCAAAAAAGTGTCGGACTCTAGGAACTCTACGAACTTGAGGTGGGGGTCACTATATCGGCAGGCAACTGTATGAATATTGGCAGTCTAAACAGTAGTTTTTGCGTCTAGTAAAAAAGATTTTTTGGATTTTAAAATCAAACAACTAAATTCTGAAAAAGCCGTAATCACATGATAGCTGAAAAACATGCAGCAAACCTATGAAAAAATGTGCATATAAAAGTATTATTGCCAATTATTATATGCCCCCTTTGTAGTATTTTTTTAAATTCGAGCCTTTTTTTCAATGCAAATTTTTAGACAAATGCCTAGCCACCTCATTTTCGGGGATTTTTTTTCAAATTTGCAGTTCTGGTATTGATGTTCTTAATTCAACTTATAATTCTGTGCAAGTTCGGTTTACATGGTAACACCGGGTTGTCAACAAATATGGCTTCAAGAACCCATTTAAAAAATATGCATATGCGGAAATCCGGTGTTCTATGCGACACCTATGATGAAATTTGTTACAATTTTTACAGTTTATGGTGTTTTTTGCGAATGAAACATCTTTTATGAACTTTAAAAATATTAAAATATTTTTGTTTAAAAAATTAAAAAAAAAACTCCAAAAACTGAAAAAGAACATTTTAAGATAAATTATAAACCTTAGCCAGACACTGAAAACGCAGTAAAAAAAGTTAGAAAAATGGAACGAACAACATAGTCCGTCTAATCCTACTCAAAATTCAGCAGTGATGGTAATAGTGGTGATTGAGTGGCAGCATTGTTTGCCCGTCTACCAATTATGTCATTGGTGCAAACCAGAGAGATGAACAAAAACAACAAACACACACAACATTCACTTTTTAGCAGAGGGGTTAATGCACTGAAGAGAATGCACAGACGCAAAAAGAAATTTTCAGTTCACTTTTTGGTTGAAAAAATTGATTTTTGTATGTGCAGTGCGTGTAAAGAAGAGGGAGGGTGCACTCTCTACAAAAGGAATAGACTTGACTTGTGAAAAAGAAGTGTGTGTGTGTGTAAAGAACACAATGCCTCTGTTAGTTGGTGATGATGATGACCTAATAACCACTAAGGTAATAACTAACAAAAGAATGCAAAAAAAGTTTGCACAATTATTTTTGCCTAAAACCTTTTTTACCTAAACCTAAAAATGGCCCTACATCAAAGGCGGTTTTTTGACTTAGGTTTCATGGTTTTTGCCTTTTTTTTCCGTCACCTGTTGTTTTTTTGTGATTTTTTATACTTAGGCGAGGGTTGACCAGCGCATTAGGACGGACTTAAACATGAGTGTAAGATATCTTTGAGTCCGTCCTCACATACACTGGCCCACCCTTGCATAAGCCTAAGTAAATGGGATAAAAAAGAGGGTCAATATAAAACGACCCACCCTCTTGTTAAATTGGGGCGTAAATTTCGGTTCTTATAGTTTACCGTATTTCTTCTGTTTAACGCTTCTTGATTAAAACTCGTGTTTTTGGCATTATGCTTCTGACACTTTTTGGAGACTGCTACAACGGAAGTTCCACCCATTTTACAGCTCATTTCACTGACTACAAAATGAGTGGTAATTTGTCTTAAAGGACCATGGTTTTTGAACACAGCGGCATCTTCGAATTTTGAATTGGCAGGGGACACTTTTTTACTCAGAAAATATTTATCTATTTTTTGTTTGAATCTAAAATGTTACCAAAACTTTTGAACCATCCACTAGTCGAGCCCAACGTTGCTTCACATTGCCAGATTGGACGAGATAGCCGACCTCCATTGCAATATAACTATCTCTGTCAGTTATGGATTTTTTGGACTAATACATAAAAAGTTAGCTTCAAATGAAAATAAAAAAATATTCAAACAAACATTTACGGAGTGAAAAAGTGCAGGGACGGTCAGTTCGCGATGCAGCCAGTTCGCGATGGTTTTTTTTTAAAATTATTAGAAGGCCGCATTTCACTTTACCGGAAACCCGAAAACGGGGTTTCAAGGGCTCTAAAGTATTTTTTTATGGCGTGAAACACGTTTAAAAGTGTGGGATTTTTTCGAAAAAAAAATTTTCGAACCACGGGGGGAGGGGGTATCATGGTTTTTTAGCCAAAATATGAATAATTTGAATTGGCGCCTTTTGAATTTTGAAGGGATTAAGGACTGTATAGGGAGGGGAAGGGAACAAAAAGGGGCCACTACTGTTTTTTCTGTTTCTAAATAACTTTTGAAACTCTGAAAGTATTTTTGTGATGAAGTCACTATTGCAAAATAACTTTTGAATGAAGAGTACTTCTTGGAATCATGTCTAAGGTAAGTGAGTGCGCGCATCTCTAACTCTCAAGCCCATTCAAAATTCAAAAGGCGCCAACTCAAATTATTCATATTTTGGCTAAAAAAAACATGATACCCCCCTGTGGTTCGAAAATTTTTTTTTCGAAAAATGGCTTTCCCACACTTTTAAACGTGTTTTCTACGTGTTTCACGCCATAAAAAATACTTTAGAGCCCTTGTAACCCCGTTTTCGGATTTCCGGTAAAGTGAAGTTTAGCCTTATTAGAATGTTAGTTTTGACACGGAAACTTTTTTCCTGGGTTTCTTCCGCTGTTTTTGATATTTTTTTTTTCAAGCATAGCATGCTTGTTTTGCCATTATCTTTTGCCATTCTAACTATGCAATTTTTTACATTTTGATCACTTAATAATACTCAATATAGGTATTCACGATGTCAAAAGCTACAAAGAGCAAAAAAGTTGAACTGCAACACACGGAGAGGATCGGAAGACGAATGCTAGCAATCACCAAGTCCCCGGATAATCCAGACTCTCACTTTTACGAATGGGTTTTCACGAATGGGAGACCGCGAAAGGATGGGTCTGAACGAATCACTTTTCTCTGCTCTTCATGCCGAAGTTTCCGAAACGGAAAGAAAGTTGCAAAAGACACTCCATTGCCATCGCTCATTGCTATTCGGGGAACCGACTAAGAAATTCGCTGGACTGGAGAAGGATACGGAGAAAGCCACTGCTGTGTTGGGCCAAATGAGAGGGTTAAAGTAGGCTATACTTTGATCAATTTTTGATATGATACTCATTTACGGTGGTTTAAAGATCATTGCGCGTGCGATCAAGAGAAGTTTGGGAGCGGAACTGGTTGTGGTCTCAACTGAGACAGCTACATCGGCTGTGACACGTCTGACCAAGACGACAAATGATGGAGGGTAGTATTTATTTGTTTATATTACTTTATAAATACTTGACAAAGATCATTTCACAGAAACTTTGCTGAAGGCTAGGAAAGCTGCGCTGCTGGAAAATACGGGAGCTCTCGTTCACTTCTTTCGTCGGTGCACTTGCAAGCGTTTTCCGAAAGTTAAGCATCTGAAAGAATTGAAGTGGATGCAGAAACTACACTGGATCCATCGAAGAGCGACTGCAAGAAAAGACTCGGAGCATTTCCAAGAGAGATTCTTGCTCTACTCTAGTATAAATTTGCTTGCTTTTTTAAATAAATGATTTAAACCCTTTTTTGATTACAGAAAAAAGCTTGGCTGTCTTTTCCTCGGATGCGCCGCTCAAGCTCTGGATCTAGTCTGTGATGGCACCTTCAAATACCGGCTTCAGGACACCTATCAAGTGTACCGTGTCTTTGGATTTGTCAGAGGCTCTCACTGCACACCCTTGACTACTATTTGGCTACTACCCTTAGCTACTAACCGAGAGTCATACGACAAGATGTGGAGTAAATGTAATTCTTATCTTTACTCTTATCTATTAATCGTTGTTTAGTGGCTGAAGCATTAGAGCAGTTCGGAGTTCTAGAAATGGAAGTTGCGATGTTTGACTGCGAGAAAGAAGCCTTCCAATCGTTCAAGAAACATTTCAAAATTTGCATGTTTCATTCAAAGCAGGGTCTTAATCGCAAGGTAACTTTCAGTTGGCTCATAATTATCCCTCGCCTCTTTTTCTGGAGGTATTTGAACGAAGTAGGCCAATTTGATGGGTGTGAAAGCAAAGAGCGCAAGGTAGATTATTTATAATTTTTTTGATCCTTTGTGATGTGATTATTATTATATAAAATAAAATCGAATAAAATTGTGATAATAATTTCATTTAACACCATTCAGGACAGCCAAGGTGCCATGAATTGGCAGGCCATGTGGATTCGTTACAATGAAGCACTAGATCATTTCAATGTAGCCAAGTTTGAGATGAAGGAAGATAACGAATAGTGAAATTTATCTAACTGTTTTTCTTTATAATTGTTATGTTCGTTTCGGTTGAATAAAGCTTATCTACTTTAGTCGGTTTATTGAAAATGCATTGGATTTGATGCTGTGTTGAATTGAAAGTGGGATTGCTCGCATACTCTATTAGTGGAAAAAATATCAAGATCAAGGGAAGAGACAAAGCAGTGTGTTCTTTTCTTATCGAGACTAACATTTTAATAATTAAGAAAAATCATCGCGAACTGGCCGTACAAAAAACCATCGCGAACTGGCCATCGCGAACTGGCCGTACAAAAAACCATCGCGAACTGGCCATCGCGAACTGGCCGTAAGAAAAATCATCGCGAACTGGCTTCATCGCGAACTGGCCTATCCCCGAAAAAGTGTCCCCCGCTAATTCAAATTTCGAAAATGCCGCTGCGTTCAAAAACCATGGTCCTTTAAAGCAGTCTACAAAAAGTTGGTCGAAACACAAGTCCAAAATTACGATTTTTAATTAGGAAGATGACGCATTAATTAGAGAAAATATGGTATCTTGAATATCTAATTTTAATTGTATTAAAATTACTTTTTTTTCCAATAAAGTAATGATGAGTAATAATGAGAACACTAATTTTTTATCAGACAACTTTTTCAGCCTGAATAAAAATTCAAGTTTTGGCTATGAAAAACAGAGATTTAAAAAATCAAGTTTTCAATCTTAAAAGACTTTCAGATCCTTAAATTCTCACTAATAGCTGAGTAAGTAAGCAAGAAGATAATGATGATGAGGTGCTACACCAGCAGCAGCTATTTAACAAATAAGAAAACACATATCCTCACCAGCATCAACGAGCGGAGTATATGTAAAGGGAGAACACACACCCTGGTCAGCAGCAGCCGCAGCAACTTCAAGGAGTGCATCAAAGGAGGGAAAGTGGAGGGGAACCAACTATTATTTGGGTGTTGTTGTTCCTCAACCGTTCACTAGCTCTCCTTCTACAAAAAAACTGCTTTGCGACAAAAACATTTTGTGCACTATGTTCGCATAATCTGACCAACAGTGGTAGCAGCAGTACTAATAGCTTTGAAACAAGCACACAGAAAAGCCAGAGTAATAGAAAAAAACGCAATTTTAAAGAAATTAACTACATCATTTGAGATTTTTTTTGGGTAACGTCATCATTATAGAAGGCTAAAAACTCGAATATTAAAATCGTCTAAAAGTGCTAAAATGGCTTGGCATTCCAAGTTGTTTTGAAAAATTACCATTTTTTAACTTCAGCAAAACATTTCCAAAGCATTTAGAACATCAATAAAATAAAACATTGATGGAAACTAGACTATAAAGCAAAACTTAATGCACTCAATTAGGTTCGAAATGTCTCCTATAAAAGACATTGTCGAAAGATTTAGCGTATTTTTACATTTTGTACAGAGTAGCCTCGATAAAGGTATCTCTCTAAAGTCCAACTTGGATGTCTATGGCAGTGCTCGTATTCAGGGAAAAACACTACCATTTTGGCACCGCTTTCTTTCCTCCATATCTCGGCTTCCTATCATGATTTTGAACAGGTCAAAGCATTTTTACAAGTAAATCGACCCTGCTATACAACTTGAAAACAACTGAAAGTCAAAATTTTTACTTTAAAATGTTTTAAGGTATCAATATGGTACCACAATCGGTCCGATTTTGGTACAGTTAAACCTCGTTATAGTGCGATCCCAATATAGTGCAAAACTCGATATAGTGCGACCTTGAGTTCGACCCATTTGGTTAAAAGTCTTTAAAAGTCTCGATAGTGCGAGTCCCGTTATAGTGCGAATGTTTTGAGGTCGCACTGTAACGAGGTTTGACTGTACTTGATTTTACCCTGAATACGGGCACAGGGCTGTAGGGCGAGAGAAACCACAAAACAGATGTTCGTTTATGGTTCTTAGTTTGTAAGATTTTCATAACTTTGTATCATTATGACCTACAGCCAACTTTCAAAGTCTCTGAATGTTAACTTTCAAAATTGGCTGTAGATCATTATACTTATAGTTGGCTATAAGTCAATGACCACAAGTTTGAAAATAAGAACCATAAACAAACTTCTAATTTTGTGGTTTCTTTCTCCTTGCAGGCTGCAGCCTAGGTGTATGCTATTTGTACTTTTACTTTTTTCAAAATCGAGATTGAGGTTAAAAGTGCATATTGGTCTTTATTCTTTATCTTTAAAATTAAAATATTGTGTGGAAAATTTAGCAGATCAAAAACTCACCTTATTGTTATCCACCATAGGAACTAGAAGTCTATATGTAGTGGAGCTTTCTGCTCTTTTCATATCACTATCAGCGGATGCATTTGGAGGCACATCATAGGGGCTAGCTTCTCTCTTGCCACACTCTCCATGACTAACTCCAAGCACTTGTCTTGATACCACTTGTAGTTGGTGGTGTTGCTGGTAAGAATCACTAGATTTTACACCCGTATTCATCCTGTCTGCTTGATTATGAGCAATATTGACTGGAGTAAAAATAGGAAATTGTTGGCATCCGTTTGAAGACGGTGTAGACGAAGAATTTCCGCTACCAACACTACCATATTCCGTGCTGCCTACTGTTGTTTTGTAGGTAGTAGAAGTGGAGCCAGAGCAAATGGAGTTGGAGGAAGAGGAAGACCCTCGACCACAAATCACGGGCTTCTGCATTTGCTCTGGCATCACTTGAGAGGTGGGTGCCATCCGGGGGTTGGTCAGTGGAATTCTCTGCCTGATTCTAAGGTGTTTGCTGGTCATTGAATGGGGAGTGGAGGGGGGATGGTTATGCAGACTAGACTTGCAGTTTGTAGGCAATGGTATGCAGTTGTGAGGACCACTCTGAGTCATTCGAATAGTGCGGCTATTGTTGGGAAAAGTGGTATGAGAAGTGGTGGGCGTTGTGGCTGAACTCAGAGGTGGCCTGCAAAACATACATTCAGTAGATTAGTAATGGACTCATTGATAGAGGTTGATTGGCACGCCGCTTTTTATTGATCAGCAATTTACTGCCCAATAATGCATAGTGTAGGTCATTAAAAAAATTTGGCTCTATATGTATTGCGGTTACCCCAAAAATGATATCTCTTTGTTCGCCCTGTTTTTTTTCGATGTTTTTTCTTTTAATTTTTTCTTGATCCGCCTGTTTTTATCAAAAAAATTGATTTACCTAATTTTTCGCATTTCTTCAACAATTTGATAAATAAGAAAGATTTTTTGTGCAGTAAAAAAATAAATGTTATTATACGATTTATTAGTTCATTTCATACACTAAAGGGGTATACTTTTTTCTGGGCCAACCCCAGCACATATAGAGCCAAAATTTTTACGCGGAATGTAATAGAATTTATTGAAAATTTACCTTGGAAGTTGAGATTTTACGTTTCCATCACACAGTGGCAAATCTTGATAGTTGAGTTTGCGCTGTTGAGCCTGATGTTGCTGTTGAAAAGCAGTCCCAGATGGTGGTGGCAGTCCATCGAGAGCAGCGCCCATCTCAACCCTTCTTCTTAGTCTTGCTCTACTGCTCATTGCACTTGGACTGCCGCTGACTGCAGCTTCACTGTCGGAGGCGGAGAAGATGTCGTCCACATCACACTCGTATGAATTATTGCTGCGATGATTAGGGTCACAATTGCTGCCTATAGTTATGCTATAGCGACGCTGGAGATTAGTGGTGTTCGGGGAGGGCACATGCTCTTGAGTTGGACTGGAAGAGCAGGAACAGGTAGATGAGGAGGTGCTGCCGGGATGGACGCCTTTATTTGGTCGAGGATCGCTGGAATATTGTTTTGATTAATTAATTAATTAGTCAATTATAGATTATAAATAAAACTAACACTGAATTTTGTTAGCGTTTAATTTTTCGGTTTTCATCGCCTCTTTTACAATTTTATTGTTACGCTGGAATTACCCGAAAATTTCGATTAATAAACATATAATTTTATATAAAAAAAGTATTATCCGCTTGCCAATCATACCAAATTCGGTTTTGGCTTTCCGACTACAGGGTGTCCGAAAAAAATTCGGGCACTTCTGAATAATATTTGTTTTTAAAGCCGCATCTATTTAGTATTTATTATTTCCGCATTTGATTATTATTTTTTCTTTCTTTCTTATTGTCGATAGAATTTGGGGCTCTAGTTAAGAATCGGTCCCATTTTTGCCTTGGTCCCCCTGTTGTTTTTTTCGAAATTTTTTAATTTTTTGTGTGTTAGTTGGCTTATGTCATCATATTGTATGCTTTTAGACTTTAGAAATATGGTTCGCTCAAAACTTGTTCAAGATTTGGAGGAAGTTGATGTCGGCTCAATTCGTCTTAGGGTCCTCTTTCAATTCACTGTGGATGATGCGACCGCAGTTTTTCGACAAAGCGATTTTCGCCGTGCCTTGAAAAAGAATTATTGGAAGATGTTTTTTGATCAGATGCGCAAGATTTACGAATAGTTATTTGCTTGAATGTGTTATTCGTCATTTTCTGCAATAAAATTTTCGAAAAAAACAACAGGTGGGACCAAGGCAAAAAATGGGACCGATTCTTAACTAGCCCGTAGCGGCTTTTTTTGACGTAGCGGCATGTTCGAAATTTGAGTTGGCGGGGGACAGTTCTATTTCGTCTCTCACTGTACTCTTTTGAGTTATTTCGAACCATTCGAAAGAGTACAGAGAGAGAGAGGAAAGAGAAGTGTCGCCCGCTAATTAAAATTTCGCACACGCCGCTGCGTCCAAAACCATGGTCCTTTAACCACTAGCGATAAAGAAGCTTTAGATCGAAACTAAAACCTCCGTCAAAACAATATTCATCTTTTAAAAAAATGTTGACACCTTGTCAAAGCTCGATGCAATGATTTTCATGCACGCTATTTTTTTTTGTGGAAACACTGAAAATAAAACTCTAAAAATTAGAAACTATTTGTAAAATTCAAGATTAGCACACATACGTAAATGTGCCTTCATACAAATTTTCCGCCTCTCGCTTTTTCAACACCCACTTGAAGATCCTCTTGCAATTCTCCTCTCTTAAATCCTCGATTCAGACACACACCCAGCAGCCAGTCTACATTGATTTGTTCTCCACTCCCTCCTTCTCTTTGTCGCCTATTTAAACGCGTGTACAATAAAAGCAACTTTTTTTGTTGACTAAAATTGTGTTAAAATTTGACAAAATAACTAGGGTTGACCAATGTTCATATGACCGGTCATTTAATACAAAATGACAGGTCGTGTAGATTTAGGTCATTTTCATCACTGGAAAGTGACTCTGGATGCATGAAAAAGCATGCATACCAGAGTTTCTATATTAACGAAACTACGTTAAATATCTGATTGCTAGTGAGCTGTCTATAATTAGCAGCCTCTTTTATTCCCTTTCCCTGCCTATACAGCCCTCATTCCCTTTAAAAATTTAAAAAGCGCCAATTTAAAAAAAATTGAATTTTTCTAAAAAATTTCTTTTAGCCGAACAAATTTGAGTTTTTAATGCGGTATGCTGGGTAATAGTGTTTATTTGGTGTCAATAAATCTTTTGAATATATTTTCGCGTTAACTTCGACTTATTATTGTGTTTGTGGATGTCGAAAACTAATACTATTTGCAAGAAACAACTTAAATTGGTAAAATGACCGAAAATGACGTCATTTTAGTAAAATGACCGGTCATATAAGTTTTTAGAATATGACCGGTCATTTAGACAACCCTAAAAATAACACGCTCAAATCGTCCACAAAAGATTAGGCGAATAAACAAGACACAGTGTGATTTTTTTTTAAAGACATGTGACTGTGTGAGACAGGGTGGTTAACTCAAATTTCAAAAAAGGTGGCGAAATTCCCCCAAAAGGTGGCGTTTTAACTAAAAATTTTCTCGAAAAGTTGGCATTTATAAAGAAACGTATAAATATGAACATCTTTATTCCCGGAACATGTACTTCTCAACACCACGTGCCTTTTTCAACAAATCTTGATCGATAAACAAACAAATCGTACATTTTTGAGCAATCTACATCACTGTTACATTTGACGGATACAAGTGAATTGAGTGTTACCACACCGAGCCTGCTTTTCTCATCACTCCAGACATTAAACCAATTCTGCGAAAATCATGAAATAAGAAAAGAATGTTCTGCATATTTTGCCGAATTTTGCACAAAAACGCCACCTTTTCCTTTTCGAAAAGGTGGCAAAAAATTTTCAAAAGGTGGCAAGTTAACCACCCTGGTGTGAGACCTACCATTTCATGGAGCAAGAAGTAATGTATAGAAGACTACTCTTTGACAAACCACTGCAATAATCATTAATCCAGCGTTTGGAGCCGTGCTTTCTGCACTTGTGCTTGTTGTCTGGGCAATACAGTGACTCAGCCCATGGCCCTACTGCATATTTTAGCATTTCGAAGCTCGTGAAACAATCAATGAAGTAGTTTCTTTTTAGAAGTTCCAAAAAAGTTTAAGTCAAGCCAAATTTTTACTAGTCATGGAGGAAAATTTTTTAAAAGATGATTCGTCAAAAATATGAAGTTCTCAATAATCAAAGAAAAACAGAATAGTCCAGATGGATGGTCCAAAATAATTGATTACATTTCTAATGAACAACAGCAGCATAGCAAAGAGGATAAATGAATGAAAGAAGATAAAAGTAGACAAGCATCGATACTCCCTCTGCTGCTTCTTATCACTTCTCACAACCATCAAAAACTGCTGGCTGGGCATATATACACATGTTGTTTAATGCAATCACTAACTTTTGGATAGCTCGGTATTATCTGTATTAAAAGGCCCTTATTTAATAAAATCTCCCTCTATGAATGGTACAAAAAAGGCCCAGCTATTTTAAAAGAGAGGATACTATGGTATAGCCCTCTCCTTATTAGAAAGTCGCGCAACAAAGTTTCTATTTTATCAGACCAGCAACTTATATTTTGACTAGTAAACATTTAGTACTCAAAATGAACACTGGAGTTTAGTGAACAT
Organism: Ditylenchus weischeri; assembly: GCA_029231635.1. Classification (NCBI taxonomy): domain Eukaryota; kingdom Metazoa; phylum Nematoda; class Chromadorea; order Rhabditida; family Anguinidae; genus Ditylenchus; species Ditylenchus weischeri. The sequence goes on along the minus strand of JAMRYI010000779.1, from coordinate 12,781 downwards.
TTCAAGAGCAAGACCTCCTAAAGTTCATAAGGAATGTTTTACAAATCAGCAGAAGCAAGCCATGTTTTTAACCATTGTAACCGTCCTATTGTAACAGTGATTTCGACTTGAACGCGGATTGAGTCAAGTAAAGTAAACAATTAGGGCTTGTGGTTTCCTCTTGTCGATCAGCATTTTTAACACCTACAGTCAAACCTCTATTTTAAGAAGGTTAAATCCTCTTTTTTTAAAAACCGCTAGCCCAGCGGACCGAATCCAGAGTAGCGGCTTTAACACTGGAATGTATGATTGTCCTAAGTGTACATCCTGACGTAGAATTTAACGAGGAAGACGATGGTGAAAAAAAATTAAGAAAAAGTTGCTTCTTGGGGGTCAACTGCCCTTAAGAACCAACCAAGTCAAGATTTTTGCTTACGCAACTTTAAAAGGGCAGATCTCATCAATTTTTGTAATTGATTTAAGTGATTCATATCTCAATAGGAAGCGCAGAATTCGGGCTTTCTAATGACATATTATGAAGTTATTTTTGAAAATTAAATTTAAAGTTTCTGTCGAAAGAAATAGTTGTATCATTTTTTGAAAACGTTGTTGATACTTAAATATGCAGAAAAAAAGTATGATAAGGCCATGTTTTCAGTTATTAATGTATACCATTCGACAGAAAAAGAAAAACTGCTCCAGAAAGTGCTTTGAAGTAGAAAAAACAGGCTTTTGGAGTGTTTAGCAAGACTTTAAAATAAAAGTTCAAAAAAGGTTTTGACGTAAAACTTTTATTTCGCTAATGAAAACTCAATTTTTAACACCGGATTCTTGTTTAGAATGGCTAATTTGCTTATAAAACTGCTCTCAAACGCTATAACTTGCGGTCAAATTTCAAGTTCCGCTCAAGACAATAAATGTTTAAACATCAAAAAATTCGGAATTTAAAAATTTATTGTCTTGAGCGGAATTTAAAATTTGACAGTAACTCATGGGGTGTGATGGCAGTTTTTTAAGCAAATCAGCCATGCTGAACACGAATCCGGTGTCAAAAAATGAGAGAAACAAGCGAAACAAAAGTTTTACGTCAAAACCTTTTTTGAACTTTTATTTTAAAGTCTTGCTAAACACTCCAAAAGCCTGTTTTTTCTACTTCAAAGCACTTTCTGGAGCAGTTTTTCTTTTTCTGTCGAATGGTATACATTAATAACTGAAAACATGGCCTTATCATACTTTTTTCTGCATATTTAAGTATCAACAACGTTTTCAAAAAATGATACAACTATTTCTTTCGACAGAAACTTTAAATTTAATTTTCAAAAATAACTTCATAATATGTCATTAGAAAGCCTGAATTCTGCGCTTCCTATTGAGATATGAATCACTTGAATCAATTATAAAAATTGACGAGATCTGCCCTTTGAAATTGCCTATGCTGTGCTGAGGGACTCGCCTAAGTTAGAAAAATGAAAATAAAATACTTGGTTTATCAGATGGAGGATGTGTTTTTACCATATAAACTGCTCTTTGATTTGACTATATGATTTTCTGATAGTTAAAAGAGTCGTCCAATAAGTAAAAAAGATGTAATAAATTTCTGCCTCGTAATTTTAAGAAAGTCTTTTTTGTTTTAAGCTCTAGTACTTTTGAGACAATGGATGCTGCTATCTTGAGGTTGTAACATAGGCACCATCACCAACCGTCACTATTTGCTGTGAAATAAAAAGCTGATATGTTTTCAAGTAAAGACAATGTGACTCGCTTTAGTAAATTTTACATATTTTTAGGCTATTTAGACTTTAAATAAGTCATTTTAAGGATTTTCATCAAAACTTTATGAGCTATTGTATCTATTTTTGACCTATTGTTTTTTCAGTACTAGTCAGATAGAAATTTTCTGACTTTTTATCTATTGTATTTTTATATAAAAATTTGGCCTTCAGAGGACTGTGGCTTAGAGGTGATGACGGGACGGGATCCCGTCGAGATCGATCCGCCTGATCCGATTTTGGTCCAAATCCGTCGAAATCCCGCCCGACCATTTCCCGAAATCCCGATCCCGAAAATCGTCAAATCCCGACACGATTTTTATAGCATTTTCATCAATTATTCATTATTTGTTTAATAAATTCTGCTGCATCGTTTCCGCTTTGTACGTTGATGCGCTCTTTATCTTTTGCATTTTCAGATGAGTGTTATTTGGAATCGATCTTTTTGCAAAGCTGTCGGCTACTGAAGCAAAATGTGGAGTGTGCGGCAATGTCATCAAGATGTCGGGCGGTCGCACCACCCGATTGAATGTTTGCTTATAAAGTGATGTTGAAAGCGTGAATAAATGATTTTTTTAAATGGCTGCGTGTGTGCGTGGGGTAAAAGAAAGGTTGTTAAAGGCTACTAAGTGCAGAAATGATGCGACTAGTGGTAATTTTCCACTTAGATTTGATATTAGCCAGATCCCGAAATTTGTTCGGGATCCCGACGGGATCCCGAATTTAATTTTGAAAAATCCCGATCCCGAAATATTTTTGGCTAAAAATCCCGTCCCGAAATCCCGCCCGAACCGGTTTCATCACCTCTACTGTGGCTCCCAGAGATAAAAGTTACCAATTCGAATAAAGTAAATAATTTTTACAATCCATTCTCCAGCATTTCAGTCCAATCTATCCCATTATCACTTACCCATTCTCAGACGGCAATGTCACAACCCTCTTTACATTGATTCTGGCAAACTTGATCAGACCAGTTCTTGCCTCTCCATTCACTTCATTGCATCCTTTAGGCTCCAATGATTGTGACTTGTTGACGATTCTCCTCTCTTTTGCATTGATCAAAGCCTTGACTCCATGATTCAGCTTAGCCTTGCCACTTGCCAAAACAGGTATTTGAGATATAGACGAAGAAGAAATACTCTTGGAACCTCTTTCTAATGGTTTTGCAATAGCTGAATTCGTGGGTCTGGGCAATGAAGATGAATAGCTGGGGAATTTTATCAGCCTTTTTACATGACCACACAGAACTGAAGGTAGCAAGGACATGGCTGATGGTTGCGCAACAACTGTTGTAGCAGGTTCTGCTCTTTGTGGAATTTTTGGCTGAGAAGAGCCAGTGGAAGATAGTGAGCCAACTGATCCGTTTTCATTACCCGATTTAGTAGCATTCCTGACAACAGAGTTGTAGGAAGGGGTGGTTGGGCATGGAAAGTGTCAATAAATCTAGTTTTAGTTAGTGCTCGAGTGTATTTGTTGGAAGGCGGTGGCCAGCCAAATCTAGCCTCACCGCTTTTCTTAATTGTAATTGCAGAAGACATTATGAATAGACTACGGATTTGTCCATTTGAATTAATCTACAAGCGTCAAAAAGTACTTCATCAAAGATTGTTAGTTGAACTGCTAAATGGTGGGTTTCATTGGGTTCGTATGAAACACTGGCACACGCAAAAAACAGGAGCCGCAATTTTTTCCAAAATTTTTTCTACAAAATTGAATAATTTAAAAGGAGTTATGGAATGGTGACTTGCCAAACTAAATGTGCTTGAATTTTGTCATTAACATAATGGTAAAACTCCGTTACTCAACTGGGTCCGACGATTTTTTAACCGATTTTTAAAGTATTTTACAACTGGTAATCATGTTTGAACAGTCAAACTTCACCTATTTTGATTTAGGTTTACGTTAGTGACGAAAAAGCTGGTGTCTTTTACAAAAAAAATCTGCAAAATCAATTTTCTTACGATTTTTTAGTCCGGGATGTCTGAACATGATCAATAATTGACTTTGAAAATCGGGTCAAAGATATCGTTGAATCCGACTGCGAGACGGATTTTTAGGGTGTATGTTAGGGTGAAAATTATGCATCTGAACTGTAAATAAAAAACTACAAAGAAAAAATATAACAAAAGATTTCGTTTCCATTACTCATTTAGCTTAAAAAACTGATTTTAATATGAACTAAAAATCTATTTACAAAAGCAAGTCATTGTACTAAAATTACAATATTGATACAATAAATTGATTCATCAAATGGTGCGTATTTGTTGGGGTGGGCAATAGACAAGAGAAAATAGTAATATAAGAAGAGTGGTCTACAAAGTAAAGCAAAGACTGGCGAGATGACCAAAGCCATATATATATATATATATATATATGTATTCGGAATAACATCACTTCCATACAAAACAAAAATCATTAAAATCGTCTACAACTGTCTAAAAAGGCAAAAAAATTTAAAAAAACTTCCAAAATACTAGAACCTAGAAATAAATCAAGGCTTTTATTTGGGTTGATTAATCAGAAAAAGGTTGATTTTAGACAGTAGGATTCCTTAATAACCTGTGCCATAATGCACCATTATAAAGTTCAAAGTTATAGTTTAAGGTTACAGTTAATGTTCAAATTGATAATTATAAAGTTGAAGTTCACTGGTATGCACCATTTAAAAGTTAAAAAAAGGTGCGCTAGGGCCTGAACTTTAAACTTTAACTTTTAACATTAGACATTAACTTTAACACTATAACGATGTTAAGGTTCTTATCCTTTATCCCGACCCCACCCTAATTTAAAAGGGTACCAGGACACTGGAAAATAGTCTAAAAGTATGGAAATCGAACAAATTTTTGTCAGCTTGGTCCTACTGCACAAAGAAACTCTGGTATGCATGCATGTTTTATGCCGCCAAAAAGGCAAATCAACTTATTTGTGTCAAAATAAAAATAAAGTTCAACAATCAAAACTTGCGTGGGGTCGGGATAAAGGATAAGAACCGGTGTTAAAGTTAAACATCAATTTTAGCTACTTTCAGAAAAGCACTTGTATACCTAAAATCGTACAAAAAAACGATTTTTTGGTCAGATTTGACACCGGAAAGCTCGAGAATTTTAAGCTTTTATCATTTTCTTTTTAAATGTCCCAGTGAAATTTTTTACCAAAAAAAAACACCATCGCAAAATACACAAATTTACCCTGATAACTTCGAACCACCACGAACACCACAAATCTCTATAAACAACCCAGACCACCCTAAAAACGTTTTAAAAATAAAGTAAAAAAGGGGGATTCGAACTAGCAGTCTCGCTGATGAGAATGTAAACCTCTACATCGACCTTTCTCTTTTACAGGACCGCTCAGAACCCACTCCGGAGCGTCGGAAAGGCAAAAATAACTGGTTTTTGGGGTTTACTAAACGGCGGTAAAGATTTTATTAAAAAGCAATTGAGCAGATCAGAATTCCAGTCTGAAAGGGCTTAATTGCTCAGAATTCAACACTAACCTATGTTTACTACGCTAAACCTCACGATCCTGAACAATTAAGCAATTAAACGGACTGGAATTCTGATTCGCTCAATCGTTTTTTTCTCGAAAAGTTCACCCCCTTTAGTAAACCCCGAAAAAATCAGTTATTTTTGGCTTTTGGCCGCTCCGGAGTGGGTTCTGAGCGATTCTTATGTGGGGTCTAGTGTGGGTTCATATACTCATTGCCGGGACTGCTGGTTTGAACCCCCCTTGCTTCATAGTTTATTTATTTTTATCACATTTAAGTAAGTCAGACGAGGGTTATTGCGAGTTCATTGAAAATTCACGTGTAAAATTCACGCGTCAATTGGATTGACACGCCAATTCACGTCATCAATTCATGTGTCAATTTGATTTACACGTGAAATTGACATGTTTAGAGTGGTTTGGAAATTCTGTCCCACCATTGGCGTGTACAAATGAACTTTAACTCTATAACGGTGCATTCTAACAACTTTTAACTTTAATTATTTATGGTGCATTCCAATGAACTCTAACTTTGACCTTAAAATTGAAATTTATCTTTGAACTATTAACTTTAACCATAAACTGTAACTTTGAACGTCATGATAAATATTAATTTTAATTAATAATTTAATAATTTTATTATTAATAATTTAATTAATGAACTTTAATTCTGAAATGGTGCATTTGTCTTTAAAATGAACTTTAACTCTTGATGTCAATACTAACTTTAACTTTTCAGCATGCACCAATAAAATGATGCATTTTATTTTAAACAATAACTCTAACTATAACTTTGAACTTCATAATGGTGCATTCCGGCACTGATTTTTAGTCCAAAATGTGTCTTTTTTAAGTATGGTTGATTTTAAATACCAGAAATACTCAATAATCTGACTTTTAGTCCTAACATCTGATTTTTGAAACTATTTGTGTGATTTCTGAAAATAAATAATGAAACCCTGGAATATACACAATTATGATAAATTTTAATGTCTTTTGCACCATTTTATCTGAAACTGGTGCAAAATAGGGGTGATTGCGGCTAGCGGCTAGCCGCACCAATTTTCTGAAAATAGCCGCAGCCGCAATTTGTCCTTAGCCGCACTTAAAAGCTTAAGAAATTACGCTTATTTTACTGGTGTTTTGATGTCCATTTTTACATTTGTCTCTGTCAATGTCAACCTTGTCAATTGTAAATTGGACGAGCTTATGTTATCCCATTATTTTAGTGCTAAAATGAGTTTGCTGTGGGAACTTAAAATTGCTGGTGAACAAGATATCCCACTGTTCACAAAGATCTCTCCAACGTTTATGATAAGTTAAAAGTTTGTTTCTTTTTAGTAATACGAATAAATAGCCGCATAGCCGCGCGGCTAGCCGCACTTGATTTTTGAACATAGCCGCAGCCGCAGCCGCACTTGGTTTTGTGAAAAAAGCCGCAGCCGCATATACCAAAACCGTCACCCCTAGTGCAAAAGACACTAAATTTTGCCGAAGACACTGAGAAGTTTTTCAAAATAAATTTTGGAGTTTTTATGCATTTGCAAAATAAGGCAGCATAAAACAAGATTTTATCTAATCTTTGCATAAGAATCTGTTTTAACTTATTTTATTGTTTAGCGCAATAAACTGATCTAAATAGATATGCTGACTAGAAAAAATACACAGAAGGATAATAATGTAAGTTCTAAAAAATTTAACGAAACTAAAAATTTTTGTGGAGTAAAAGCTCAAAAAAAAGTATTTTAACACTAATTTGGCTTATGGAAAGGAAAAAAGTATGAAGAAAATGTAAAGCCTGCATTATATTTATTTTAGAAATGAGAAAAAAAACAAAGGTGAAAGATGGGTACTCATTCGATTAGGGCCAAAAAAGCCGTCTGAGTAATTTGGAAAGCGTTGACACGTCTTCTGCAGCAAATACATGAATCAATACCACAAATATTAAGAGAAACAAGGTCTGAAACGGGCTTTTCCGTCCCCTCTTTTGCTATGTGGGTTCGGATATAAAAGGAGGTGTCGGAGGTAATAATTTGGATGGCTTCCAGCTTGTGAATAGGTTTAAAAATATATTGCCATTAGATCTCATCAAAAATTTTCGATCAAAGCATTTACTGACTAAATTAAATTAACGAGTAAGAAATGCATCTCCCAATTTTGGAAATGACTTGGAAATGATATGGTATATTTTTGCACAATCAGCAAATATGGGCTGGTAAGTATTGGAACGCCTAGTTATCCAGCTTGTTGAAATCAATTTGATGTGTGGGAGGAGAGAAGCAGCCAGTCTTATTACTCTTAAAATCGATTTTCAATTGAACAGAACAACAACAAACAGCAGTGCAGAAAAGATGGAAGAAGAGATTAATGGACATTTGAATTCGGTGAGAGCAAAGCGCAACTGTTGGCTACTACTACTTAATGGCTAATAAATTAGTAGGCCGTATATTTTCAGTTGTCGCTCTCTATGCACAGGTAGATGAGCTGACCAAGGTATGCAAGCTACTATGTACATAATTGCTCCAATTTATCTATCAAAAAGCAATTGATCAAACTAAAAGCCGACAGTGGACGTGTGACATTATGCTTAATTAACTAAAGTCAAAATAAGATACCTTATTTCCTTAGATGACAAGTCAGCGGAAATGTGCCCCCTCTAATCCCCTATTAATTGATAAAAATCAGAACGGCGGATGTTCACGCAGTACATACAGGCAATTTAAAACTATTGGGTTGGCCAATAAGTTTTTAAAGTATTTACCTATTTCACACGATGTTTTTCAGATACGGATAAACTTTGCAGCTGTAATTTGTCAGGTTCTTATCTTTTATCGATCCCAAACTTTGAACGACTTGATTATCGCTCTTTGGACAAGTCACCAGGCTTGTCAAAATTAGAAGAAAGTGGGCTAAATAGACATGGAAGCTGGATGTTGTTATCCTTTATCCCATCCATTCGGCTAAGCAAAAGTACGGTACCGGACACTCGAAAATAGTAAGAAAGAATGGAACTGAAATTGAACAAATTTTTGTCATTTTTATCCTACTTACCAAGAAACTCTGGGATTCATGCATGCTGGGATGCCGCCAAAAGGCGAATCAACTTGGACGTCCCTCTAAAAATAAAGCTCAACAAGGAGCTGGCAACTTGGGTGGGGTCGCGCATAAAGGATAAGAACCATTTGTCTGAAAGGAACTGGAATGAAACTGGTGGGTTTCACAATCTTAATCTTGCTATTTTACACAAACATGACATTTTTCATGATCGAATCATAATGCCAAATGGCGACAAATTTAAATGATATTTATTTTTAAAACATAAAGGCCGTTTGTTACAAATACAGTGTTTTAATCAAATTTAGTGCCGTGGAGTGACTAGCACTTCGTAATGGGTCAAGGAAAATTTTGAGTGAACTCTCTTAACTTTGATGGACAATTCAAATTGAGACAATTCAAATTGAGACAAATTCAAATTGAGACAATTGAGATTGAAACACAAAATTTTCTGAGACAATTTGAATACAGACAATCGGTCATCTCTGAGACAAAATCAAATTGAGACAATCCAAACTGAGACAAAATCTTGGTTAAAAGACAATTCAAATTCCGACAAGTCAATTGCGACTGGTGACTATGACTAGGGCTGGGTGATAGGAATACTTTTGAGAAGATTATCACCTGTAATTATCTTTATCCTAACTATTACTATACTGTCACCTTTCGAAAGATTATTCGGAACGTGCAGTTAACAGTCTCTCATCTAAAGGGTCTAAAGTGTCTTCAGTTGGTTTAACTAAGTTGACTTACTTATTTCTTTTCAGATCAAAATACAGGGTTTCTCAAAAGTATTGGGTATTTTTCGAAATTCACGCAAATTTTTTTATCCATTCTTCGTGTAAAACTCTTGTCGTTTTTACTCCTTTGCCATGTTTTTATCAAAAACTCCCATAACTCCAACGCGCCTAAAAGAGGACATTCCAATCAATACTTTATTCACGAAAAATCAAATCACCACAACAATATAACAAGCACACGGTATGAACAAAAATATTTAATGCCCCTGATACTTTTCTAGGTGGGCGGCAATCGAGACGAGAAACTCCATTCGTGATCCATCGGCTCTGCGTGTATAGTTCGCCGTCAGCTGCTTTATTTGACTCGCTGAATACATCGCCTTCTGTGATTTGATTCCCCCTGTCACACGCTGCATTGGATAACGAGCCCGACTGAAAGTAAACCGAACATTATGTAAATATCTGGAAATTAAAAAGGCAAATACATTTCGATCTTTTGACGTGTCTTCTCCTCATCAGTTTGCTAGCAGAGAAGAACGTCAGCCAGTGGAGGACTATCGTGACAGAAAGTAACCTGTTGAACTGCCCATTAATTTTCACACAATTGTTTGTTCTAGGAAGACCAAGGCTTGCTCATCATGCATATTCCAAAAGACAGGAAGGTAGCATCATTCCCATTGGGACGTTGGACAAAGTTTCTTTCGAAATATAAAAAGCCGCAAAAATTATCGATGTCGTCTCTTAAATAATTTGGGTTTCATCAAACATACTGTTGACGTGTACTACTACCGAGTTCCCTTGAATGATTTCTGTCCTGACTAGGTCATCTTTGGCAAATTCAAGTTCTCTGTACCATCCTTCACTTCCTCCTCAGGTGAAAAGCCAGCGCAGGAAGACATCGCAGAACAATTTGACGTCCAGAATAGCCCATAAACTTTATTTTCTCTTTCTGCACGCTTGTGGGCCTTTGGAAGAGATGGAAAAGACAGTTAGCCACAGCGACGTCAGGGAAAAAAAGCTCAGAAGTGCATTCTTAGCAGCCGTTTCGAAATCTATAAAAGACAGAAGACACATACTTTTATCAGAATCGAATAAGAGGCTTGCAAGTATACCCATCATCAAAGATGTTGGTTGTTGGTTCAGGCAAATAGTTAAACAACGGAAAAACCATCATAGTAAGCTTCTTCCTTTTTCGATTGCAGCAGGAAAATAGATACAAGGCAGGAATGTATTTGAGCCTCCATTTGGGCAAACCCCACATACATTTGTTTGTAGCAATTCGGTACAGAATAGAAGGTTCCATCCATAGCCCAATGCCGATTAGTCTGAAATAAGAAAAATAGTCAGGCAAAATTTTTCTAGTGTGCTTGAAGAGGCGGATAAAGTCATTGGTTGTGAATACAAGAAATCTTGGTGGAAGAGCTGGCCCAATAAATCCTCTTTGCAGCGGAGGCCCCAAATACAACTCAGCCAACTAAGTTCACAATTCAAATTAGAGTGAAAGTAATTGTCAAACCTGAATCAAAATGCAGAAACATTCTTCCATCCTTGGTTCGTTTGAAGCTTTCTGGCCAATTTTCGCTGTTCTCACCTCTGTTGACAACACCAACATCCTTGTTTCGACGACGTGTGAGACGCGATCTCAGGATTTCCCTTGATGGCATTGTTAAAGCGTTTCCCCGCTAGATCTACCAAACGATTCATCCACAATGCCTTCTGACAGGAGTATCGCGGATTCTCTCTGTAACGTATTGCATTGAAAACTGCTTCCGAACCTGATGAAAAATTCAATTTTTATTTATTTACGGTCACCAGCAAAGCTTTTCCACAACAGGATCTGGGAGATGACCATGATGGCTTCGTTCCTCGATGAGATCTTCTTCATTTGTTGACGTAGCAGTTCACTCCACAGTTGCTAGTCCATTTCACGACCACCTGCCATCTCGAAGGCGTAATCGGCAAGAAAATCATGAATATCCATTGCAAAAGCCAAGCAAATTTCCTCTTTCCGTGTAGTAGTTGTCCATATCTGGAAGAAGTAAACCAAAAATAACATGTGTGAAAAACCTTTGATAAATAAGAGAAACACGTTTAATAGACAGTGTGGTAAAAGTTCAAAAATAGCCACCACCACCGCCACCGCCACCAGCAAGTGAGTGCCACCGCCACCGGTGGCTCACCCAAGAATTCTCCACCACCACCGGTGGATCCACCGGTGGATTTACCAACAATGTTGGCAGTAAAGTCGGTAGAAATTAGGAAGATCATATAGGTTCTCATTATGTGAATAGCTTCGTGAACAACATTTACCACACTGCTTTTATTACATCCAAAAAATGAAAATTAAAGTCAATAAAACGCTTATTATAGTTTAGAAGAACTCGTTTTTTTAAGGTTTTGGTCCTGTGTTTCCCTTGTGTCCGACGGTATTGAATGTTACACCAGAAAGAGCCTTTCTACACTCGCTGAGGTCGCCGGCGATGGAAGAATAGTTAGAGCCATTTCGAAAGCTTAGGCATGGCCTTAAAATTATAAACTAGTAGGTAATAGCTAACTGTTTTATAAAAAAGTGTTACCTCTTTGTTTTGGAACCAGAAATCAAATGAGTTTCCTTCAACCGAACCTTTAGACACAGTTGGAAAATAAGATCCGAAAATCCTTCCTTAGCATTTCCTGCTCGAGCGAATCAACAGATACCTTTTCCGATAAAAACTTTCAAATCCAAATAATGAGCCACTTTCTTCTTGAACATCTTTGGACGATTCTTTAAAGCCGAGTTTTATACTAAATAAATTTCTTCAAAATTTTTAATCAAAATAAACGAATTATTTCTACCGTTGTTCGTAAGGCAGCCTTAGCCTTATCTGTTGTCGCTTCACCACAAAAAGCAGCAAAGGGGTCAGTACGGAAGAGGCAAGATAAAGTGGGTCCGAGTGGGAATTGCCTGACATCAGAACTTCTACAAATTTTGTCTGTATGCCTTCTTTCAGAGAAGCGCAAATGTCCACAAGTTTTTTTCTTTCTTAAAATAGCTCTATCAAAAGTAAAACAGAAGTCTCTGAAAACCTCGAGCTCATCAATTAGGGCTTACGCAAACCAGGGAGCAAAAGAGATAGTGTAGGTTTGGAATCTGATTGGAGCAACTCCGTGAATTTTCTGAAGGCAGTGACAATTCTGGTTACATCCTTTATCATAATTGCGTCTGCGTCAGAGAGTAGTGGCCACCTCATTCAAATTCCACTCCTTCTTCTACTCTCAAAGAGCAAGAACAACAAAATCGAATCAAAGCGACTATTAATGAAACCTGCAGTGAAAAATTCGTGTGATCCGAAATCCTTCTATCGCTGCCGGAAAAAATGACGCTGAAGGTTTGTATAAAGTTTTTGAATACTGTTGTATATTTGTATATTTTATATTAATTTCAGGCTATCTCGTCGTTTCTGAAACTTGTGGGAGTCTCATCCTTGAAGCAATTGTTTATTAATGCTGCTGGCTTCCTCGGTCTCTCTGTAGTCGCTGACCACGTCGTCGCTTGGTGGGAAGGCCATCCAAATGTTGTTGCTGTGAAGCCACATGCAATAAACTATGCAGATTTCAAGAAAATGGTTCGCGATATTTTCACTGAAATAATAGGGAAGCGCAGTAAATTAAAAAAAACAATATTGTTCATAAATCGAAATTGGGTTGAATAAAGCTGAGCTTTTGTTTTGTCGCTTGATGATATAAACCGTTGTGTTCAATAGTATTTCTTAG
>JAMRYI010000590.1:0-103911 GCA_029231635.1 Ditylenchus weischeri | reverse complement strand
AAAAAAGCAAAGGGTTATTATCCTTAGCCCGACCCCACCCAAGTTTTGATTGTTGAACTTTATTTTTATTTTTATTTTCGCCTTTTTGGCGGCAAACATGCATGCATACCAGAGTTTCTTTGTGCAGTAGGACCAAGCTGACAAAAATTTGTTCAATTTCCATACTTTTAGGCTATTTTCCAGTGTCCCGTACCTTTAAATTAGTGGGGTCGGATAAAGGATAAGAACCAAGCAAAGGTAGGAAAACAAAAAATAACAATAAGAAACAGTCGTATTAGATTCGAATCACTCAGGCCAGAAAATGTTCCCCTCCTTTAATTAAATACTGAAGCACTCCGGGTCAAATGACCTAGAAAATATAAAGGCGTCATATGATGCATTTTTTTGGAAAAAACCCACAGTTAAATTTCGAGAATTGGGCAAAAAATTAAAGAAATAAAAGTGTCCACTTACAGTCACAACATTGTCCAATTCAATTAGTTTCTGGTTCATGACTTTGTCATTTTGAGGATGCATGGAGGCGTCCATTTCATCCTGAGGTGTCAGCCTAAACACAGGGGTTTTTTTTATAACAGTTGTTGTAACGTAAAAAGTGGGAAGCCAACCCACTAGGCTACACGTGTAGAACTTAGACCTAGATCTCTGTAACATCTCCCCGTTTAAGTATGAATGTAGATTTCGATGGACTTATAGAAACCGTTCGCAGGGCTACTAGGAATCCAGAGCAGACATCCCACTAAGATGAATCTCCCATGTCAAAACCTCTTCTAGGCGTATGCAAATAACTGACATGGCCATGAAATTATGAAAAATCGGATGGAATTTTTTTCAGTGGAGTTGCCACCCCTACTTCCTGTAATACAACCACTTACTAGAAACGTCGAATGGGAGGGTCCGAATGTAATGGGAGGAATTCGAAATAGTAATGTCCGACCCTTGCGGATCGAACTCGACTGCGCCAATTGTTGTAACGTAAAAAGTGGGAAGCCAACCCCTAGAACTAGATCTCTGTAACAACAGTTGAGGCTAGATATAACGACACTTTTAAAAACCTGTCTAAGCGTTATATCGACAGTGCCACTATATCGAGGTGGACACGGGCCGGCCGGCCTGTGTCCACCCCTGCTTTGGAGTACTCATACTCAAAGGGAAACATTTAATGACTGCAGAAAACATGGCAGAAGCAGAAAAAGAGCAAAAACTGTATGAAATTGGTAAATATACCACACTATTTTTCAAGGGTACGTTATATCGAGGGTACGTTATATCAAGGGTACGTTATATCAAGGGTACGTTATAGCGGGGGTGAACTTATTGTAATTTGAAGTAAATCCAACCAAATGGTCTCAAGGGGTACGTTATATCAAGGGCTACGTTATATCGGGGGTACGTTATATCGAGGTTTGACTGTACTACAAAAATATAAATAAACGAAAATCACACCCTATAGCCCAAGGATTGAGTTTAGCAGTATAAGTAGCATCTGGATTGTCATTCAGCCACTCCACCAGTCTCAAACTGTTCCTCTTGGCTTGAAACTCAGCCTCACTGCTGTTTCTAGCATTGCTGGCAGTGTCCTCATCCAAGCGGGCAGAATTGGAAATAAAATGTACAAAATGAGGCTAAACAAAAGGCTCAAAGTGAGCAGGGAGAGAAAAGCTCCAAATCCAAGGCAAATTCTCCTGGTCTTGTTGTTCATTTGAGGAGCAATCAATAGACATACACCAGCACAGGCAAATTGGTCTGCATTGACTGCGGGTGACTTCAAGGCACTAGCATTGCACACCACAAGACTGTGCTACTGCTAGTGAAAACAGCGGCAGGAAATTCAATACTACCTGGATTGAGCGTCTCCAGCTATTAATCATCTCCTATTATATCACTGATATATGGCAGGGGGATGGCTGGCCTCACTTTGTTTTACTTCGGCTTGATAAGCAAAGGAAAAAAAGTTGGCAAGCTTGGGCACAGCTGTTGACTTGGATTAAGAAACAAAAGTGACTGGAGGTAGTCGGTTGATTGACCCGTCACAACAAAATGATCAGCATATGAAAATATTTAAGGGTGATTTTCGGTGTTTTCCGGCGCCGACCTCTTTTGAAAAAAGCCCCATCGCCGAAATTTGTAGCAAATAATCGCTCTAAATTATTTTATGGGTTAAAAACAGCGCTGCGATTGCGCCATGGGCGCTGTTTTGGGCTGGGACAGCGCCGGCGCCGGAACAACACTGGTCATAAACTTTATAAGCTTTTTAGAGTCATAGTTTCATGAGGAATCACATGAAAATGTTTTCACACCGAAATCTATTCAGAAAATTGGGTAGCCTGCGAAGGTTTGAATTAGAGATGGAGGCGGGACGGGATCATCTCTTGTCCCGACCGGTGGAGTTTCATGCGATTGTCCCGTCCCAGTATCCCGACCGAAAAAAATTTGACCCTTGTCCTGTCCCGGTGTCCTGTCCCGGTGTCCTGTCCCGGGAAAATTTTTCGGTTTCATATTATTGTCCTGTCCCGGATTTTTAAATGTGTCCGGAACTGGCGCTAAAATTATGTTATCTAAAAACTCCAAAACGTGTCATGCAAAAACCGATTGCTTGCTTCCAACTTTTTCTCTCTTAACTTCCTTCCTCTCATTTGTCCCATTCCCATTCTTTCTTTAGATAGCTCAACAACATCACCATCGAGATTCCCAAGAATATGTCAAGCAACGTCTGGAAGCTGAAGCTATTCAAGAAGATTTCGCCAGAGGAGACGATCTGCGAGAAGTGCAATCCGCCGGTGACTATGAGAATAAATGAGTGTATCAAATTCATTTCTCGACCGTGAAAACCTTTCCGGTATCAACAACATTCCCTTCCGAGGAATTTTCATTGTCATTTCATTAACTGGTATGTCAAATTGAGCTTTTGCGTCCGACCGAAAAACCAGTCCCCGTCCCGAATTTCACTTGGTCCCGGATTCCTGTCCCGAACAGATTTGTAGTTGTCGTCCCGGTGTCCGTCCAAAAAATTTTGCTGAAAATTTTGTCCCGTCCCGTCCCGGAATAGGCCATCCTCCATCTCTAGTTTGAATCAGCAAGAAAAGGGAATGTTTGAAGGGTAGGATGGCATGGAATCGAATACGTTTTGATGTTTTTTTATTTCAGCTCAAACTTTATGGTGATCACTGTATGATAGCTCAAATGAAAGCCTACAATCGGGGCTACACGTTGGTATATAGAAACTTGAACATTTGAAAAAAAATTTAGAAAATTTTACCAAAAATATTCTTGCTTGCACAAGCCTATTTCAGCTACAGTCTAGTCTCGTTTATCCGACACCCCCAAAAGTTTGTTCTCGCCTTGGGTCCGACACTTTGGTAGAGGAGGAGTATACAGCGCTTTAGTTGGTGGTAAATATTTGACCATTTGGTTGAAAAAAAGTTACCAAATATGTACAGGGTGGCGCAAAAAAATTCGGAAAATTTTTGAAATTTTCTGTTTTCTTCATTTTTGTTGTACGTACGTTTAGTTAATAATTTTCGAGTGTGCTGCATCGATTTTTCGCATTGTTTGTTATTGTCGACTACTTTGTGCATTACAAATTCTTTTAAGGCAATGTTCGAAGTGAAGAAGCCAGTCATCCTCGAGCGCATCGTAGACGATTTTCCAGGGAGGGTGGAACTTGCATCCAAGCGAAAGGATTCCATTTTGATAAATGTTAGCTTTGTTTTGTTTCGTTTCTGTTTGAATGTTTTCAATAAAGCTTCGTGTCTAAAACTGGCTGAATACATGGAGGTTCCTGGGCTTGCCACCCAAAATCGAGAATCGACCGGGCAAGGAGGGTCATGCCCGATTTTTTAATGTTGTCGAAGACGGGCATGGTCCTTTGATATTTAATTTGATTAATTAAATTTTGTTTAAATTTTTGTTGTACTTAGCAAAATTTGAAACATGACAACGAGTTTTTTCTAATAAATAGCACTTTCTCGCAAATCGACCATGCTGAACACAAATCTGTCAAAAACCTGCTGAAAGAAGCAAACCAGAAGTCCTTCGAAGATTATTATATTTTGAAAATACGGAGCTATGGCGCACCTGAGTATACCAAACTTATTATGGTATAAAAAATCAGCTTGAATGAGAAAGAATGCAAAAGTGCAAATTCGGCCAACAATTTAAATTGATTATTTATTTGGCAGAAGGTCAGAAAATTATTCAGTTCTTGCAATTTTACAGCCAAATTTTGTTTACCCCACTATTTGTTTACCCACTACAATTTGGTATAGTTCGATGCGCCAGAGCATCATCCTATTTTTTGGACCAAAATGGGAGTGAGATTATTATTTTTTGATCTCCTCAAAAAATTAGTCACACTCAGATAATTTTTGAGTCGCAGTAATAGTCACAATCTTACACAAGAAAATCAACATAAATTATTCTTGCAGCTGGGAAAACGCTGAGCTTACTATTTTCTCAACAAAAGCCGAAATTTACCAAAGCCGATTGCGCATACTTCAAATTGCGCACCCGCAAATTGCTCACAATTCAAGTTGCTTTCCATGTCTGAAAGAAGAGGCGAAAAACCTGTAAACATACGTATGAAAACAATAATAATGGCCAGAGAATAGTTGGGGCATAAAAAGGAGGAAAATGTGCAGTTAAATGAAGAAAAGTGTTTGCGCAATTTGCGGGTTCGCAATTTGAAGTGTGCCCAATTTGCGGCTGCGCAAATTGAATAAATTTTGAAACTAAATCCCCAAATTTTGTACTACACAACCGGAAACAAGACAAATAAAGTGGAATACTTTACGCTACAACACGAAGAAACAATTAAATCCTATAGTAACACAACAAACTGAGATCGTACTGGTATCACGCATGAATATTTTCAAACATCCATCTGACTGTCTTGTCACTTAGTGCAGCATACTCTGGCTCACTCATCAACCGTTTCATGTATTCAAGTGTTTCAAATTGCTTGGCGTAGAAATTCTAAACAAATCACTTTTAAGCTTTGAGATTGCAGACGCCGTGAGTGAAAAGCGAAAAGCATACCACGAGACCCATAAGCCTGCACTCCTGTGCCAACAACCATACTTGCACGGGCGCCGGGCGCCCGAGGCCGGCGCCGATTTTTAAGAGCCCGGCGCCGGCGCTGGCGCCCTTGTGTATTTACAAAACCGGCGCCGGCGCCATTAATTTGTTAAAAATACACCTATTTTTTTATTTTTTTAAATTTATATTTTTTATATATACTGGCTGCTGAGTTCAGAAACAAGAGCACGTAATCTGTTTTAAATATGTTTTATGCGATTGTTTTTAAATACAGTTATACTCAGCTCGTTTATAGCACAAAATCTGTACCATATTTTTGTCCGTAAAAGTAAAAACCTTTTAAATAAAAATTTGTTTGATTCATTAATAGAAACCCAATCTGGCGCCTTATTTCCCGGCGCCGGCGCCGAAATTTTGAAAGCCTGGATACGGCGTCGGCGCCGGCGCTAATACACCCCTGGCGCCTTGCCGGCGCTGCTTGCGGCGCCGAAATTTGAAAATGCCCGGCGACGCTTGTGCCGGCGCCGAAATTTTGAAAGCCTGGCGCTGGCGCCGGCGCCGACGCCGTTTTTCCTTAAGTATGCCAACAACATCTTCTTCGCAACACTAAATGACTCTGACTCTTTGATGAAGTCTTCACAAACAACTAAAACTGAAATAAGCGCAAATTGATCAGCCAACTTCGATATTAGCAAGACATTATCAGCTAAAAAAATTATCTATCCCAACTAAAATTCTGTGAACAGCACAACCTGTAATTCCCCTGTCTTTTTCAGTTGATCTTAAAACTGAGAGAACCATGCAGAAATCATCTGCATTTACATCTTCGATAGGAATCTCTTTCGTTCTGCTTTCTGCAAACTCTCCTTTGAACAACGTTTTGAAGTAGCTGGAGTGTTCCGAGAGAGCCTAAATACTGACCATGTAAACGAAACCATGATTCAAATAAAATACTTCAGAATTGACTGAGAATTTTTGATCCCCGACAAGTAGGGTACGGTCAGCATCACTGGGACCTTGAAGTATATTTAGGCGCAACCTTAACAAAATGTCTATTTAGAAATCATGATAAAGCTCTAAAGAAGTCCTACTCCTGGTCTACAACTCGGTCGACTGTCAAATTTACAACCGCAACGAAGGCTGAGTAGTGTAGACAATGGAAGTCTTCTAGAAGCATTACATCAAACTTGCATGCTTTCTTGTCACGAGGATCTTTTTCGAAACGATGAGTAAACTAAAAGTTAATTCTCGATAAACTGAATGTCTTTTGATTCTCACCTCTCTGCTATAAATCTTATCCGCCCCGTACAAACTGATATTGAAATGAGTCTCGTAGTAGAGCTCTTCCTTGAGCAGCAACATTTCCAATAGAGCGATAGTGAGCGCTTGCCTTCATTATTTCCCTCCCGGATCACAGGAGTGCGAAGTTCTACGCGCCTTCAAAATCTTCTATCAAATAAAATAATGAAAAGTGTAAAATGTAACTAACCAAATAACATCTTCCTCAGTATACTTGTAGTTCTTTTTAGGATTCGTGAAATTCGGAGAACTTTTCTCAAACGAGAGCTGCATCACTTTGGTAATCATGGCTAAAAAAGCAAGCTGTTATGCTTGGCCCACAATGGACGCGGTTGTGCAGTAGCGGCAACGCGTTGAAAACGCGTCATCGTGGGTGCACTAGGAGGCGGCACGTAGCGTCAAACGCCTGCGTTTTATGCACGAAAAAACGCGTCCATTGTGGGTGGACTCTGTTTTTGATTACGTTATCGCTGCCGCAATATGTTATTTTATTTTGCCGCGCGATAAATTTGACGCGTTCTTTTCAAGTTTGACGGAAAAATTTAATGATTCTGGTAAAATCAAGCAATTTCATGAAGGCTTACTCCTTATAAGTTTTTAGGAAAAAAATCTCGAATATCGAGACACAAAAAATTGCACCCTAGTAGAGAATCACCAAAGGTACCTTCAAGTTCGGAGGAGGCAATATTATGGTCTTGAGATTTACCTAATAAAATACTTTTACAGGTAAGACTCACAGTCAAATTTTGAATTCTCGAGACAACAAACATTTCAATTCGAGCTGGTTTGAATTTGATGATTTTCGATTCTGTAGAAGGGCAGATGCATAGGTTCCGGTCCACGTTTCTCACCCATCTAGTTTTTAATCGAAGTGCAAAAGCAATTTAAAAAAAACCTTTGCTCAACATTTTTTTACAGATGAAACCCTAATTGTGGCAATTTTTCATCAAGCATTTACACGCTTTCCTATCGCCGATCACTCTAATACCTGGCTGCTTGTGGTCCACCATACACAAAAAGTCGACTGCTACTAAAATACCTGTAACAAATCTTTAGACTACCTGTAGTCTTTTTTTTTGGCTTTATATGCGCGAAAAACTGTTTTTGAAATTTTTTTTTAATTTTTTTGAAATTTTGAAAATTTTTAAAAAAAATTTGGAATTTTGATGTTAAAAAATTATTGCATGCGCAAATTTTATTTTCTGGTACCGAATTCGTGATCAGCATAATACATTTGTAGATAAATTTCTTTTTAATGGAGCATCAACCCCAACTCCCACATAATACGGGCACACTGGTCTTTTTGGTCAATTAGTGTCTGAGTAAATCCTATAAGTTCATTCTGCCACCTGTAAACTACAAGCGATAAAGAAACCTGCGTTATTTTTGGCGATATTTGCGCTAAAAACTCTTTTGCGCGAAAAGGTGTTTTGAAAAATGCTTTAAATTAGAGCTGGAATCTAGCGTTCGGGCGAGATTTCGGGACGGGATTTTCAGCCAAAAAATTCGGGATCGGGATTTTCGCTAAAAAATTTCGGGATCCCGTCGGGATCCCGTTCAAATTTCGGGATTTTTCCATTTTTTGTTTTTTACAAGAAATTACACTTAAACGTTACTCTATGACTACAAATACACCTTCAGTAAACATTTTATATCTGGCTACGCTTCACATAATGGACATACCTAGTAAACTCTCACGATCAGACAAACTCAAAAGAGGCTCAAATGTCGGCTGGTCAACACTGGCGAAGGGAAGGTTAGCACAAGCTATGTGATGAACCACTTTTTTGTCCAACGAAGAGAGTTCTCCTACAAATCAAAAGAATGTTTCAAAAAGATAACGCAGCTTTGAACAAGTAATAACACCTTCCGGCAAAATCTTTACAAATCGAATCATAGAGTTCTTTTGAGCCTCTTGCTTTTCTTGCAGATCTTTGAGTTTCGCAGCAAATTCATCGTGTGATTTTGCGTGAACGAAAAGCCCTTTTGTGCTGCCATCAGACATTTTGATTGATTTTTTGCACATTCCACATTTGGCTTCAAACGACGACAGTTTCTCGAAAAGTCCGATACTCCAGATAACGCTCATAGCTATAACAATCAAGTAAAAATTATATCGGAGAGAGAGCAAAAGAATCAATTTTGCAAAAAATGCGTCAAATGTATGTTTTTATATTTGATAAATTTCCGTCAGGATTCGTCAAATTTCGGATCGGGATTTGAAAATGATCGGGCGGGATTTCGACGGATTTTCGCCCAAAAGTCGATCGGCGGATCGGGATCCGTCGGGATCCCGTCCCGTTTCCAGCTCTACTTTAAATTTTTCGAATTTTTTAAATGATAATTTTTGGAGCACAATTTGAAGTTGTGAGAAAGTATTTGTGCTTGAATGGTCGATTTGCAAAAATATCAGTATCAGCTACCAAGAGGATTTGAATCTGTGATACTAAAAACATGCCTTGTCCCCTTCTGGTTTTGTCGAAAACCCATTTTTCGACAATTTTTACGGAAAATTTCTTCCGATAAAGAAACCATAAGTTCTGACACCGGATTCAGCTTAGCATGGTCGATTTACTTTAGAAACACTTTAAATCTACAACTCCCAGTAAAATTTTGAATTCTCGCGAGACAACAAACATTTGAATTAAACCTGGTCTTCACGGATTTTTCGATTTTGATTACCCTGGAAACGGAGATCCACGTTTCGGTCCTCATTTTAAACGTTATATCGAGAGGACTTGTAAACGTTATATCGAGAGGGACTTTGTAAACGTTATATCGAGAGGGACTTTGTAAACGTTATATCGAGAGGGACTTTGTAAACGTTATATCGAGAGGGACTTTGTAAACGTTATATCGAGAGGGACTTTGTAAACGTTATATCGAGAGGGACTTTGTAAAGAACGTCGTTTCAGCGAGCGTTGACTGTATTAGAGGGATAAAATTTTTTCAACCAGAAATAATTAATGAAAATTAGCATTCCTAACATGTTGTAAATTTCCTTTTTCAGCAATTCGAAAAAGCAACTGATGCTTGCCCATTTCGTTTTTCTGTAAATTTGGACTTCACTACACTTCGTGCTAATAATGCAATCTTAAACAAAGCACTGGGTAATGTGAAGACGCAAGAATCTTTGGTATTAACTGTGTATAGCAAATGTTATTGGACGATCACTCGAAAAGCGGATCCTAACTTGGAACGTCTGTCTTACCGCAAATTATTAGACAGAACATTTGGAAACTTTTAAATATTTGACCATTTTGATGTTTTTTTAATGTTCAGAATTGTTTTCATTTTTGTATTTTTGTATTATTGTATTTTGTATTCCTCATATTTTCTGGACGAGACCTATACAACTGCACACAAAACGTGGTTAATGCGTATACAAATAGCGGATAAAGCACAAAAAGATAGTGAACAATTTAAAAATCATGTCTTTTCCATATCTACACTATTATTTACATTGTCTCCATACAATTTTCATCATGTATTTGCTGATTTCAGACGCTAGGAACAAGAAATCAATGAAGAAAAAGCTTGATTATGGAGAAGACGATGAAGATCTGGACTTAAGCGCCGAAGAAAAAAACATGGACAATCACAGGTTTTTTACTAAAAAAACGGAAGACCAGAAGCTTTTTCCCTGCAAATTTTCTGAGGACAATTAAATATTCTAAGTGTGATGACCAACCCGAGTGCTCTTTAGGAGTACCATACTTTGCAACCCTTTCTTTGGATTGGGCTAAGATGCTGTTGGGGAAGGCTCTCGGCTGGAACCAGTGACGATGGCTCTTGGGCCGGAGTCTTCAACAAGTTTTTTACACTATCGAAAAGAGTGATGATATCGTTTATTCGAAGAATGAGGTCATGTAAATTAATGAAGAAGATGAACTGAATGTTTTGGATTACAATGGTTACTTAAATCCTCAGACACTGAATTCATTGATAACTGACTGAAACATTATGATGGACGACGACATCATGACAGCCTTTTTAACCACTCTGCAGACTCAAACTACCGTATTTCTTTTAATTGCCGCACATGTGCGCTTATTTTTCAATCACCCGAAAATCTGAAATTTTCAAATTCGATCTAGAGATTTTCGGGTGCTTAATCAAGATCTAAAAAGTGGAATCGGTAAAGCTCGTGGGAGTTAAGAAAATGCATCAAACAGCTTAGCAAAATATTCACTCTGCTCCGAGATATAAGTCTTTAAAGTTAGGGGTGTGCGGTAATTAGAAGAAATACGGTAATCGGAATGTTGGAATATTAAACTCTCAATATGGATCACGTAAAAATGGGTTCAGAATAGACTTTTTTCATGGCGACATAGATGACTTTGAAGTCGCACTTATTCTGATCCATATTTCAATTGGTGCCGCTGGACATTGGGTGTTGTGCATATATGAAAGAAATGGTATTGCTTTATACTTTGATTCTTTTGCAACCCCTATGTCTGCTGATATCAGAGAGTATATTAATTGTGCTTTAGAGATATAACTCAAGGCAATCATATCAATCCAGAAATAATTCAAGTGTCTTCAGATGGAATAAATCCACAGAATACCTATAGTGTATATCCACATACAGTATTTGGTAAAGTGAGGTTCAGTAACGCTTTTTAAAATCTCACCAATAAATTTTCAAATTTCAACATGGGATTTCGGCCAGTTTTTGCTAACTTATTTATGTGGATTTTGTGTTCAGGTCCAATTTTATGCTATATTTTTCAACTTATGTCATATATCTCACCAGAACCCTCAAGTACAGCATCTTAGCTTAATTTCAAGCACAAACGAGAACAATGGAAGTAGCTTTCAAAAAAATTGCCCACCAAAGTGGATATGGTGGATTTTAGCCTGGATTTAAGGGGTTTTGTGTTCAAGGTCAACTTTTTACTATTTTTTTCAAATTCAAATAGTGCTTATATTTTTAAAGCCAGAAAAAGCCAGGGGTCGTAATTTTTTGCGAAAGTAAGGTAAGTGGTTCCATCACTAGTGACTGCGATTTAAAAACAAGCCGCGTTGATTTTTAGTGCTTTTCTAAAATAAGACATCTGTGTGCTCAAAATAACCTTTTTGACAAAACGATTGGCACAGACGTGTTCAGCACATAAAATTGGGTCTATCTTAGATGTTACCACAGTCAGGACTAGAGGTGCAGAGAAAATCTATGTCTATTATGAGAGCAGTTAGAGTGAGGCAATGGTTCCATCGATTTTAAATTCGATTCGTTGGGTTAGATGCTGCTGTATGCCAGGTGTTTGCATGGAGAAGACTCACAAAACCACCCTTTGAAAAAGAAGAAAACAACAAGGTATGGCTTTTTTGCAAAGTTTGTAATTGAAAAAGATCACATTGAATTAGAGCAACAAATTACAAAAATGCAGCACCTGAATAATTATGGCCTTAGATGAAAATGCCCCTCAAAATATGTGAATCCCTCCTCAAATTTATTTTTTACCCCTTTAAGTCTATTATTACCACTTCAAGTGGATTTTTTGTTCATAGTCTTGTTAGGTTCTCTGGTCAGGTATATTTGATTTATTTCTAGATCTCATCGTAATTCAACCACTCAAGTATCAAATCGTAACATTCAACGCATTCCTG
The DNA here is from genome assembly GCA_029231635.1 of Ditylenchus weischeri. Classification (NCBI taxonomy): domain Eukaryota; kingdom Metazoa; phylum Nematoda; class Chromadorea; order Rhabditida; family Anguinidae; genus Ditylenchus; species Ditylenchus weischeri. The sequence continues at coordinate 91,968 of JAMRYI010000590.1, read as the reverse complement.
ATTTGCACATTTTCACATTTGTCCTGTCTAGTCCAAAAATACTTTTTGATACGTGATAATATCTGAAAAATGAGCGAAGTAAAGAGAACTCTCGCTAGGCAACCTCTCACAGTTAACGTGCTCCGGAAGTTATGTCACGATGGCCTAGCCATACTCGTCTCGGTTTTGGAGCACGAAGGAGCATAGAGAGTGACACTTCGATCAGATTCAGCCCGACAAAGTCCGTAGTTGCCAGATAGATAAAAAATTGACGCGACGTCACATGCATCGACAACTTCGTCATGCTGTATGCAATGGCAGTAGGAATTGTGTGAAAAAGTGACATTCACCTTACCAGAAAATAGAATACAAATAGAAATATCTGCAAAAAGCGTCTTGAAGCTAAGAAAGATAATGAAGGTTGGCAAACCAATGCTCTCATTCGGCCTTCCGGACACTTTCGACATTTCTTTTAACGAGTTTTTGCAATCTTCTCAGTTGGGTCTGTGTTAATCACCTGAAAAACAGCAAAAGAAGTCATGAAACGAAAGGCTAAAAACCAAAGTAAAAAAAGTCCATAAGCCCTAGAAAGGTAGCCGAGCTGACAAAAACACAAAATTAGTACGAAAACAGTGAATGTTAGTACAATAACTTGTTCATTACTGAGATTTTTGTATTCTGCACAGTAGATAGAGTTTTGAAATTAGTAAAGGAACCAACTTTCAAGAATGGATATTCAATAAATGATAATCTTATGAGTATACAAATGGAGAAAACTAAACCTGTATTCGATAAACCAAGTGTGGAGTGGTTGTTATATTCCAGTAGTGCCAAAAAGTTGATTAGTTTCGTGTCACATTTCCGTTTTTACGGCTTTTTTTTTCAAGGAATTTAAAATTTTTGATGTAGATTATGCTAATCCAACTTTTAATTCTGCACAAGTTTGTCTGACATTGCAACACCGAGTTGTCGACAAAATACGGCTCTAAAACCACATTTAAAAAGCACAAAACTTGGATAAATCCCTTCGTCTCGATACTATCTCCTTAACAGCTTTTCAGCCCTCCCTTTAAGTAAGTATTTTAACAGGGGGACCAAGGCATAAATGCTGCAACTTTGAAATCGGAAAATATCATACCGAATTTGTTATTGAGTTTTTCGCTATAAAATCAGTCTAAGTCATGAAGCATATTTCAAAGATAGGATCACATTTTAAGGCAAAAACTCAAAAATAAATTCGGTATGCTATTTTCCGGTTTCAAAACTGCGGCATTTATGCCTTGGTCTCCCCTGTTAAATTATTCAAATTTTTAGGATGGTTTTGCATATTTCTCCTACTTTTCCAAATCAAAACATGATAAACGATAGCGCATTAGAAAGAACAGACTCAGGGCTAACAGAAAATGTGTTGCTTAAAAATATTCATCAAAAAATCGCCTATCAAAAGGCCATTTAACGAAATTTCAAAAATGCTGCAGTACTTTTGAAGCGTTTTTCACTAATATATAGGGTTGTCAGAGGGAAATTGTCGGGAAAAAAAGATCATTTTTCCCGGGAAAAAATGATTTGGGAAAAAATAAAGAAAATATGGGAAAAAATGAATTTGAATAAGAGCTTGTTTCAGTACGACAAAGTGTGCTCTAAATCAGAACTTTTCTGAGAAATCGAGCACTTACGAGCTCTGTCATGCTCCCATTTTGAAATGTTTACGTTGTGCTTTCTGCTCTCTTGAAAATTAGGCACAATTTTTCAAAGAACGCATATAGAGCCCGATTTTCCGTCCGCTATATAGAGTTGTCCGTTATGTAGGGGTCCGTTGTATCCAACGTCGACTGTATTGCTAAAATCTAGTGGAATACCTTAAAAACAATGGTAAAAAGTTGATTTTTTAGTTAAAAAAACTTTTTCCAAGTACCAAAAGTAATTATTCTAATTCACGGGCACCCCTACTAATTCAAAACAGGGGTCCCAACCGAAATTTCGAAATATCAGGCATGGACCTTCAAAAATCAGGCATTTGTAGTAAAAAATTTCGAAAAATCAGGCACGAGATCAAAAACAAGCCAAAAAACAAGCCAAAAATTCAAAAACATCGAAATTCTTTATTAAAACAATGAAAACAAACATTCAGTCACCAAAGGCATACTTTTCCACTCCACTTGCCTTTTTCACCAACTCAGTATTTGCCAAAAAGTAATCGTAAGCATGAGAACAATCAAAATCTGAGTTACTTTTCACGCAAACAAATGAATTAACTGTTTCGACGGAAAAGCTGTTTCTTTCATCTGTCCAAAGAGCTTTGGTGATCGAGAAGACTGACTCACAGAACGAATTCGATGAAAAGACACTGAGCCAGGCAGAGACTAGTTTCTTCATTTGAACGATGTAGGTACGGTAAAAAAGGGGTAACCGTACGGCAAGTACGGTTACCCCAAGTACGGTTACCCCTAAAACAAACACAAAACGTTAGACAAAAATTAGAAGTGGTGCGCAATGCGCAACAAAGATATGGACAAAATTTTCGCTGCGGGACACAATTTTTTTTGAACTTTTTGCCTGATTTTTTAAACCAAAAAATCAGCAAGCGTGGTCAAGCAAAGCCTGATTTATCAGGCAAATTGGGACCCCTGATTCAAAATAGCATTTGGGGAATTGTGTTTTCAACACACTTTGTGAGTACTGCTCTCGAGCAAGTTAGCTGAAAGCGGGAGTATGAAATGGAAGAGCCTGAATTCGAAGAAGAACCAACTGACGAGGAATATAGTGGTGTGGAGGAATTTGATGTGTTGTTTACCGATGAATAGGATGTTAATTTGGTTCGAATAAAATTTCTCTGTATTTGGATTCTGGTTGAGTGTCGTTAAAAGGCAATAAATTATTTTTTTCCCGTTTTTTCCCGGAAAAATTCCCACGATCATTTTTTCCCGGGAAAATGACAACCCTACTAATACATTTAATGACATATTTTTACTCCTTATGACTTTATTTTCCGGCAACTTGCTCATTAAGATTACTCTGCGTACCGGCATAAAATTATGTTGATAAAAAACTATGTAAACAAGGAGTTGACTGTACTTGTTATTCTCTTCGCTCGTTTTAGGTGAATACATGCGCAGTGTTGTAAAATACCTAGGCAGACCCTATGCTGGGGCCTGCGTTATTTCAAGAACACCTTATAGACAGACTTGCTAGCCCTATGAAAAACAAATTTATTTTCATGTATAGCACATGGCTTTTCTCTGCATCTCTGCGCAGTTCTATTTCCTTCGATTGACGCCCAACAAAATAAGTTAAGTAAGCTCGTATGCTATAAAAGGGGTGTGAATTTCTTCATTTTATTATAAAAATTTATTTTTCTTCACAATGAATATTTTCAAGCTGCTCCTGCTAATATGTTCTTCAATTTCACTCTTTGAAAATGGTAATTGAAAGATGGAGATAACTATGGTTCTTACACAGTTAACTCGATTTTTCAGACAACGTTGACTTAATTTCTTGTTTTTCTGCGAGTTTTTCTCCAAATTTTTGAGCATCATCGAAATTATTGGAAGCCTAGAATATTGGCTACACAATGGTATATTATTATTTTTGTGTAGTTTACAAAATGATAAAATTTTTCGAGAAAGGATTTTCGAGAAATTTTATATAGTATTTGGCATGTGTGGGTGGGTAACGCTTTTTTACTTCGAAGGCCAGAACGGGTCGTAGATAGCGAAATCACTTTTGTCGCTAATACCATCGTGTTCCCAGAATGTCAGCTTTCGTTTTAAAAAGAACAGGCGAAAAAAATGAGTTCTAATAGGGGATATACCTATTTTTATGAATAAAGTCATAGCACCTCATTGAAATTTCGAAATACTATAGAGGCGCCAATAGGCGCCTGTGGTCCCTTGTTTTATATATTATTGTGTAGCAAATATTCTAGGGTTTTAATCATGGGACAACATGCGGTTCTACCGGAGAATCCGGTCACATTTTTGCCTTGGCCCCCTGTTGTTTTTTTTTGCCTTGGTCCCCTGTTGTTTTTGCCTTGGTCCCCCCTGTTGTTTTTTGGAATGTCAAAAATCTATTTTATCGCATTGGTATCGGATTGTCAAATTTGTATTTATTACTAAACACAGGACATGTAAACACTAATAGAATTCCACTAATCATAATTGTCGATTCTATGTATGTATGTAATTAATTCCAATTACATTCCAAAAAACAGCAGGGGGGACCAAGGCAAAAATGGGACCGAATTCTCCGGTAGAACCCGACATGCTTAAAATTTTAGAAAAAATCGCATAAAAACAATAAATTAGGTAAAATTTTTTTGAAAAATCCAGTTAACTGTGTAACAACCCTAGAGAATACTTAAAGGCTTCATCTTAAAAATTATGTGTAATTTTTTAGTTAACTCATCTCGTCAGGTTGGAGCAAGAATTTTAGCAAAGCTTAAATCAGGAACACCCCGGATAATTACTGATGCAAGAAGAAATGGTACAAATTTCAAGCTACCGTATTTATTCCGACGGCACTGGGCATACTTTTCGCGAAACATCAAACATTTTCGCATTCTTTTACTTTACTAATCTCGAAAATATCCAATACTTTGTTTTGCAATTAAATATTCATAGTAAAGATGAAAATTTCAACTTTCTAATTTTCTTTTTAGAATTTAGTCGATTAATAAAAAGTTCTGAAAAATTTCGTGTTTCAAGGTCTTGACAGCGACGTTTCTTGAAATATTTTTGCTTGGAACATAATTGTTTTTTTAATCAAAAAGGTTTCAAGAAACATCGCTGTCACGACTTTGAAACATGCCATTTTTTAAGAATTTTTTGGCCCTATTGACTTATCCGGGGCCATTTTTCCCTTTGGTCCCCCCTTTGGTTTTTTTTTGAAAATTTTGATGTGAAATTTGTGAACATTGTGAACACAAATTGAGCCTAGGCCTAACCCTGGAGAGATTTTGGAAATATTCACATCAAAATTTTCAAAAAAAACCAAAGGGGGGACCAAAGGGAAAAATGGCCCCGGATAGGTCAACAGTGCCAATTTTTTTATTAATCGACTGGATTGTGAAAAAAGAGGTTACAAAGCTGACATTTTCAGCTATATTTTGAGTACTTGACTGTGAAATAAAATATTGGATACATTGGATACTGAAGAGATTAAATTATGAAAAGTGAAAAAAAACCTCGACCCCCTTCACTCAATTCAGCTTGGGGGACCAAAGCAAAAAAAAATTTTACATTTGTCAATATAACTTTTTTGCACTAAAAGTGTAAAATAAGTTGTTTTTCAGTCTTTTTAATCATAAAAGTGTAAAAAAAATGCCTTGGTCTCCCAAGCTGAATTGAGTGAAGGGGGTATAGGTTAATTTAGCCGGATAAAATGACTCGATAAGTCTTGGCTATCTTTTACTATACAAAATACACAGATATTTTATTTGAATTTTGCTTTTTGACCCAATAAAATAAGTAATGACCAGGCTGCCAACTTACTAATTTACCAAAATTTTCATGGAAAACTCGACAGGCATAAGCTAAGCATAGTACCCTCCAAATTTCAATACCAGGAAAACAGCTGGTTTTACCTCTTCTCATGTGATTTCTGAGTGACTTTTGATTAATTTTTGTGCTGTCTTCTTGCTTACCTTGTAGCTCTTGAATTTCCTTGCAAGTACTGACCAGGCATCAAGCAGATAAACGGCCAGGGTACAAACATTTCCCATGCTTTCAGTATGAGCATACAAGAAAATGACGAGCTAAATAAATTCACTGCTCACCAGCCTGATGAAAAAAACCATCCATTTTTCACAGAGTCGCTGCGAAAATTGCGGAAATAAATTGCATTGTACTCTAGCGAGGAGGTCTGATTTTGCGATAATCGTGCTCAGCAGGTCTGAAAACTTACAGATAGTCCAACGTTGCAGTCGGAAATTCTCGTGTTAAACAACATCTATTTTATCAATAGCTTATTAGGTGGCTCTGAATCTTGGCTACAAAATGGCACCAACATTATTTTTTACAAGAATTAAAAAAAAGTTACGACCATTTGCGAGTTGCAAATCTGATTTAGCATCCGCAAACAGACTCCTCATTGTGAATACGCCTTTAGAGCACACTTTTAAATTAGGTCCAAAAGACATTGCCAGTAATTCGATATTGAGTCTAGGGGACCGCTCTTTTCGAATAAATATGGTATTTTACTTTCTATTTCTGCTATGCTTGAAAATTTTCATACATTTTACAGCTATACCATTGGCATCAGCCATAACTAATCATTCTGGATCTTCTTCACACCGAAATCCAAATTCTGGTAAGCAATTCAAAATCTTCTGTGGTTTTAATAATATTTTTACCTTTATACAGTCAATAAAGTTTTTCGACCCTAGCGGAGTATACCCCCCCCTCCCAAATGAAATTTTTTTAAAAGTGTTTCCAAACACCCTATATCAACCTAAAATCACCTCAGAAGTTCAAAAAAGACATTATTTTTGTGTTCTGGTCAATAAAAAATTTAGTTTTGGGCATTTTGAAATTTTGACCATTTGGCTGTTTTACCATGTTTTGGTCACTGGAGCTGGGCAAAAAGAGCCTCTAAATGCATTTTTGATCAAGAGTCTTGTTCGAATTATGTCTAAGGTAGTGAGTGCGCATCTCTAACTGAAGCCCTGCGCCCCGGGTGCGCGGGGCGAGTTGCTTGGGGTTGAGATGCGCACACCCACATACCTTAGACGCAAATCACTGAAAGTGACTCTGGATGCATAAAAATGTATGCATACCAGAGTTTCTTTATGCGGTAGGCCCCAGTTAACAAAACTATGTTCAAATTCCATCTTTTTGGGGCCAAGGTACCCTCAACATCTGATTTACTAAGTTATGATAAACAGAAATCAACTAAAAGTACCAAAATTCAAGATTTAAAAAAAATCGACTTTTTATAGAAAAAAGTATGTGAAAACACCTTTCTTATCGTGTTCAGCAATCGTGTAGGAAATGCTTAAAAATGGTTAAAATGGTGTTTTGAAAAAGTTCAAAAAAAATTTCATTTGGGGGGGTATACTCCGGTAGCGCCAGTTTTTCTATTTATTTTTTGTCATTTTCGTGTTTCAGCAAGAAATATGCCACCAGCTGACACGACCATCAACCATAGACGTGCTTTTTCAACACACTCTTCAAAAAATTCGGACGATATAGACACACTCAGTAAGTCATAAGTTAAATTGATTCATAATTCTGTACAATTATTGTAGAATAATAGTTTTAGGCACTTGTAGGCTAAACTGTGCCATTTTCTTTGAATTCGCGCCTTTTGAATTTTATTGCTGTTTTCTTGAATTTTTTAAGCTAACGTTTCAAATTTCGCCTCAGTTCCTGAAGCTAAATCAAATGCTGAGCGTATATTGTAATTTAGTCTGCCGGAGTCTTTCCTATTATGGAAACAGCGCCGGGTCCAGCTCCGAGTCAACATTTTGAGCGTCAGCGCTGACTCAAAAATTTTTTGGTTACAGCATTGACCTGGTGTTTGCGCTAGCGCCGAAACAACACTGCTCTAGAGTGTTTCAAGACCGATTTTTTTGGAAAATTGAACCAAAAGTTGCCGGTAAAGAATTTCGGGCATGCCAGATTATTGTACCACAAGGGACCACAGGCGCCTATCGGCGCCTCTATAGTATTTCGAAATTTCAATGAGGGGCTACGACTTCATTCATAAAAATAGGTATATCCCCTATTAGAACTCATTTTTTTCGCCTGTTCTTTTTTTAAAACGAAAGCTGACATTCTGGGGAACACGATGGTATTAGCGACAAAAGTGATTTAGCTATCTACGACCCGTTCTGGCCTTCGAAGTAAAAAAGCGTTACCCACCCACACACCCACCCACACATGCCAAATACTATATAAGATATACCCTACTTACGATGCGCTAAACACGATGGCACGCTTGGAGTTGCCGCTTTCCTCATAAGTTTTGAGGTAATGGACTCTGGAGTTAAGCACTCGGAAATTCGACATTCGTTTGAGCTTTTGATTGTTAAGGGACCTTTCTACAATGTTTCTTTAAAATGTTATATATCACATGAAAGCGCAAATTACGGGCTTTCTAATGAGGTATTGTTGGCGAGAGTCGCACCAACAGTATTAACTATGAAAAAAGCCTTTTCAAAACTTGACTTTTTCTCATAAAAATCCATTTTTCTCAAAGTTTTTGACCAACTGGCCAAAAAAATTTGACGCTGTAAGAAATTTATCTTGAAACATATCTTGGTTTTCATTTAGTGCGGCTCAAATCTTGCAGCATATAAAGATGCAGTGCAAATCTGAAGGCGCATATCTTGCAATTGAAATCTCACAATCTTTCAAATTGCACTATAAAATCATATGATTTCAAATTTTATTGCTAAAGTATTCCCACGCCTATTTTAGTTGGTCTTTCTGTGCCTCATAGAGGTGTAGAAGGATTGGATTCTTCTTATAGTTGCAGCAAATTTTTAGTTGGTGAAAGACTCACAGCCGACAGAAATGTGATCATCATCACAGACATGGAGCCAGATGACCGCGTAAGCCCTTGCAGTAGTAGCTGCTAGAATGCCTAACAGAGTGCTTTTCTTGGGCACTACTGTCATGAACGCAGTAAGAAAAGCTGCCCTTGCCAGAAATCAAATTTCCCTTTTTGAAAGCATGAAGGATGTGCCTGTTTATGCAGGAACTGGAGGAGGCAAACTTGTAAACTTACCGTCAACAGCAGCTGGTGAATCATATAAGCAGGAAGGAAAAGATATTTTAACTGATGAACAGCTTCAACAATATAACCAAGAAGGAAGTAAGTGATATTTTTAATATTTTAATAGTAGTAATTTGATTAATAATAATAAGATAATTAATAATTTAATTTAATTAATATTTTAAATGGTCAGGTAGTGTAGGCGGGAGGGTACGCTAGTTAGGTGGCCAGTTAGGGTAGGTTGATAGCCTGGTAGGGTAGGTAGGTAGTCAGGTAGGGTAGGTAGGTGGTCAGGTAGGGTAGGTAGGTGGTCAGGTAGGGTAGGTATGTAGTCAGGTAGGGTAGGTAGGTGGTCAGGTAGGGTAGGTGAGTGGTCAGGTAAGGTAGGTAGGTGGCTAGGTAGGGAAAGTAAATGGTCAAGTAGGGTAGGCGGGAGGGTAGCTAGTTAGGTGGCCAGTTAGGTAGGTTGATAGCCTGGTAGGGTAGGTATGTAGTCAGGTAGGGTAGGTAGGTGGTCAGGTAGGGTAGGTGAGTGGTCAGGTAAGGTAGGTAGGTGGCTAGGTAGGGAAAGTAAATGGTCAAGTAGGGTAGGCGGGAGGGTAGGCTAGTTAGGTGGCCAGTTAGAGTACGTAGGTGGCCAGTTAGGTAGTAGGTGGTCAGGTAGGGTAGGTAGGTGGTCAGGTAGGTAGGTAGGTGGTCAGGTAGGGTAGGTATGTAGTCAGGTAGGGTAGGTAGGTGGTCAGGTAGGGTAGGTGAGTGGTCAGGTAAGGTAGGTAGGTGGCTAGGTAGGGAAAGTAAATGGTCAAGTAGGGTAGGCGGGAGGGTAGGCTAGTTAGGTGGCCAGTTAGGGTAGGTTGATAGCCTGGTAGGCAGGTAGTCAGGTAGGGTAGGTAGGTGGTCAGGTAGGGTAGGTAGGTATCAGGTAGGGTAGGTATGTAGTCAGGTAGGTAGGTAGGTCAGGTAGGGTAGGTGAGTGGTCAGGTAAGGTAGGTAGGTGGCTAGGTAGGGAAAGTAAATGGTCAAGTAGGGTAGGCGGGAGGGTAGGCTAGTTAGGTACAGGTAGGGTAGGTAGGTGGTCAGGTAGGGTAGGTAGGTGGTGAATGGTAGTAGGGTAGGTAGGTGGTCAGGTAGGGTAGGTGAGGTCAGGTAAGGTAGGTAGGTAGGTAGGTAGGGTAGGTAAAAGTAAATGGTCAAGTAGGGTAGGCGGAGGGTAGGGGCTAGTTAGGGCCAGTTAGAGTACGTAGGTGGCCAGGTAGGTAGGTAAATGGTCAGGTAGGGTAGGTAGGTGGCTAGGTAGGGAAAGTAAATGGTCAAGTAGGGTAGGCGGGAGGGTAGGCTAGTTAGGTGGCCAGTTAGGTAGGTTGATAGCCTGGTAGGTAGGTAGGTAGTCAGGTAGGGTAGGTAGGTGGTCAGGTAGGGTAGGTGGTCAGGTAGGGTAGGTATGTAGTCAGGTAGGGTAGGTAGGTGGTCAGGTAGGGTAGGTGAGTGGTCAGGTAAGGTAGGTAGGTGGCTAGGTAGGAAAGTAAATGGTCAAGTAGGGTAGGCGGGAGGGTAGGCTAGTTAGGTGGCCAGTTAGAGTACGTAGGTGGCCAGGTAGGGTAGGTGAGTGGTCAGGTAAGGTAGGTAGGTGGCTAGGTAGGAAAGTAAATGGTCAAGTAGGGAGGCGGGAGGGTAGGCTAGTTAGGTGGCCAGTTAGGGTAGGTTGATAGCCTGGTAGGGTAGGTAGGTAGTCAGGTAGGGTAGGTAGGTGGTCAGGTAGGGTAGGTAGGTGGTCAGGTAGGGTAGGTATGTAGTCAGGTAGGGTAGGTAGGTGGTCAGGTAGGGTAGGTGAGTGGTCAGGTAAGGTAGGTAGGTGGCTAGGTAGGAAAGTAAATGGTCAAGTAGGGTAGGCGGGAGGGTAGGCTAGTTAGGTGGCCAGTTAGAGTACGTAGGGGGCCAGGTAGGGTAGGTAAATGGTCAGGTAGGGTAGGTAGGTGGCTAGGTAGGAAAGTAAATGGTCAAGTAGGGTAGGCGGGAGGGTAGGCTAGTTAGGTGGCCAGTTAGAGTACGTAGGTGGCCAGGTAGGGTAGGTAAATGGTCAGGTAGGGTAGGTAGGTGGCTAGGTAGGAAAGTAAATGGTCAAGTAGGGTAGGCGGGAGGGTAGGCTAGTTAGGTGGCCAGTTAGAGTACGTAGGGCCAGGTAGGGTAGGTAAATGGTCAGGTAGGGTAGGTAGGTGGTCAGGTAGGGTAGGTAGGTGGTCAGGTAGGGTAGGTAGGATATAAAATATTTTTACAGCCCAGCAAATTTTATATTTCCATTTTTCTTTAGGGTTTTTTCAATTTTTTGTGTTAGCGTGTTGGTCTGAATCTTAGCTTTTTAATGAATAATAATTCGAGAAGTGTGGAGATTTAGAGGTTTGAAAATTCGGGTACTGGATGTTTGACCGCCACTAAACTGACCGTAACTAATTTGACCGCCTCTAAATTGAACGCCAGCCAAATTTGACCGCCTTTAAATTAACCGCTGTTAAAATTTGACCGACATCAAAGTATCACATAGAAAAGCACTATCATTAGTCGCACCTGCTCGTAAATCTCCAAATCATTCATATAGCACGAACTAATATTAGAGAAAATACGGTATATTATTCAGCAGAATTTAATAGCACATCAAAAAGCTGAGATCAAGAGCTACATGGTCGTGCAAAATATTGAAAAAATACTAAAGAAAACTAAAGAAAAATAGCAATATAAAATTTGCTGGTAGAATTAAGCAATTTAGACTTTTGAGGGCTCAATTCGATTTCAGCCGCAAAACAAAACAATTTAGGTCCTAAGAAAAGTGACGATGCATCTAAAGCACTGAAGAGTACTCTCAAACATGCAGTAGATCGACGTAAATCATTTTGTTATAAAAGATATATATTTAACTCTAGGATGGTAACGTTAAAAGTTGCCACGCCTGGCAACTTTGGGCACTTTGTATGTATAAATAGTTTTATTCAAGTTGATGGGTTTCAGAGTACAGTCAACCCTCGTTAATCCGCCACCCTCGATAATCCGCCACCCTAGGGCCGGTCCCAAAAAAGCTAAAGTTAAGTAAAGGTAAGGTAATCGCACCTCGATAATCCGCCACCCTCGATAATCCGCCACCCTAGGGCCGGTCCCTAGGGTTGGCGGATTAACGAGGGTTGACTGTATAATTAATTTTTTGAGTACCGTAATTTTTCTTATTACTCGAAAGTATCTGATTACTCGACATCCCCCCACTTTGAGAACTTATATCTAGAGATGATGATTTCCATATTTTTGGGTGAAAAATTGAGATGCGATATGTGCGATGCGATATGTAATTTCAGGTGCGATATATCGCTGCGATATTTTTACCTTAAAATCGGATATGCGATATATTTTGAACAAAAAAATTCTTTATATACACCAACAACTCCACAACTAAATACCAGCAGATGAACACAAAATTCACCAATCAACAACTCAATACAAGAAATTTAGCGAAGGAAGGCTTTTGTTCAGGAAGATTAATTTCTCTGCGTTTGCTGCTCATGTTGGACCTGCGGTCATCGAACACATCCCTGGCCACGGAGAATAGCTGCTCACTTGGTTGATGGTCACTTGGTCGTCGAGTGATCCTAGCGAGAATTGGATATGTCTTCTCCTTTCCTAGAAAATGTGGTATCAAAAACGCATCGTCTTGATGAAATAAGAAATGAGCTTGCATCTACCTTCCAGTAATCCCAAAGGGTTTGCTTCCGGATCGATGCATTTCTCGTTGTTGTAGGCCTTCATCTCAATCATTGCACCGCTGACCTACTCACCATTTGTTCCTTCATCGTCTGTGAATAGATCGCTAAGCTGGCCGAAAAACGAAGTTGAACGTTCAGGAGGAGGAGATCTCACACCTAAAACAAAATAAAAATGAGAGAGAAGCCAATGATCATCGTTGCCAAACGCTTGCAAATATTTTAAAAGGGTATTTTCGGATAACCGAACATCACACCAGCTTGCTTAATATCCCATTTTAAAGCTTAGCCTCAACCTTCCTAAAAGATAGATTTTAAAACAATAGTTTAGGTGGGAAGGCAATAGCAGTAAAATTGATTTAGACACAAACTGTCCACGGTTTACCATCCGAAAAAAATAATTTTCTATAAACAGATAAATAAAAAATAAAAGATGAAAAATTATATAAAGTCAGATAGATTACTGGCGTAAGGATAGCTTACAAGGGAACATATGGTAGTGACCATGCAATATTAAAAATCCTATATACCATTCGATAGAGCTTTGAAACTGCATATTTGACATAAATACCTTTTTCTGCGGATGGCTCGATTTCGTCCCTGTGGGTGCATTTTTAATTTAAAAAATCGAGCCGTCCGCAGAAAAGGATACTCATGTCAAATAAGAATTTTCGAACCTTTATCGAATGATATATAGGGGTTTTCAATATCGCTTGGTCACTACTATGTGTTCCCTTAAATAGATGCCCCTATTTTTAAACTTTTTATTTTGTATAACAAGGGAAAAGCATAAAAAGTATCAAATGCGCTGTATCCTATTTCAATAAAAATAACCTAGTGGGTCATCAAACTACTTTTTAAACACAATTTTTTCATTTTGTACAGATTATTTTACTTCGTTATTGGATTTTTGAGGACTCCGCATTTGTTCTAAATAAACTCAAGTAGGAAAGCGTTTTTTCTAAATACTGAAAAACCGTGTTCTTCCTAATTTTTAAGTAATATTTTTTAAAGTCATGGTGAATCCTTAGATTTGTGCTTTCCGAAAATCTAGCGAACACAACTAACTAATTCCGTATGTGTTACAATTCATCTTTGTTAAGGTATCAAAGTCGAAATACTGTTGCTGGCACCACCCACTGATTTAGTGAAAGTGCTTAAAAATAAAAAATATCACGAAATAATCGAGCGCATTCATATAATGGGTGGTTGGATAGATACAGAACAGAATTCCAATACCAAACTCTCCACCTATAACGTGAACATGGATGTGAATGCAAGTGCCAAGCTGATGGAATACGGAAACGATATTCCTATGACACTCTACACTACTCAAGCTATTAAAAACGTATGTGTTTTCATCAAAGGGAATGTGTACTTTAGGTCCGGAATATTTGGAATGCAGTCTAGCGGAATATCAATAAAGACGTATTTCGTATAGTATCGGACACTTTTTTGGTGCAAAAACACCTTTTTCTGGCGCAAATTTTGGTTTTGCTTTTTTCTATTTAATTTTTGGCTTTTTTTTAAATGAAAACACCATCAGGTAGCCCTCCGATTCTAGTTTTCTGATGAGGTATTATTTATTGCAACATCGTTTAAAAAAAGTTTCACAAAAAGGTAAAAGTATGAAGCAAATTATTGCTCTGATTTGCCTCATACTTTTACCTTTTGTAATTTTTTTAACCATGTTGCAAAAAATAGTACTTCATAAGAAACTAGAACTAGCTACTTACTAGTAGAGATGAAGAAACGGGACCAGGACGGATTTCAGGACAGGATTTTATGGTCTGTCCAAGACCAGGATCAGGATTCGAAATTCTAAAAAACCAGGATCCTGGTCGGGATCCTGGTCCAAAAACCTGGATTTTCGTTAAATTCCAGAAATTCGGTTAAAACTGCCAGCAAAATTTTTATTGACACTTTTCTACATTCATTACATCCAGTAAACAATGTTCAATAACAATACTTCAACAACGGGAGCGATTTATTTAAGAAGATTAACATTTCTGCTTTTTCTGGACTCAAAAAATGCAAAGGTAATTTCGATCAAAAGTCGTTTCAAAAAAAAACGTTTCGAAAAAATACCATTTATATTTACCAAATTCGACGACCAGGATTGGCCAAAATACCAGGACCAGGATTTTTTAATTTGACCAGGACCAGGATTTTGTTTTATTGATAAATTTCGACCAGGACGGACCAGGACCAGGACAGGATCCTGTCCTGTCTTCGTCTCTACTTACTAGTGTTATAACTTTTTAAAAAAGTTGAAAAATTAAATAGAATGCTCAAAACCAAAGTCTGCGCCAAAAAATAGATAAATTTGCATCAAAAAATCTTTTTCGCACCCAAAAAATCCATGACCGGGAATATTTTAGTTACTTTTGAAAATTGTCGTCTGTTTTTAGGCATACCTGGAAGAAGGTGAAATTAAGAAGGTAGCATTTCCAGGAGGGAGTATCAACAAAGATAGCTGCAAGGAACTCATTAACGAGATTTTTATTAAAGAAAAGAAATGTAAGTCAAAAATATTTTCAACAGTTTGTTTCAGTGATGTCAATACCAGGAAAAAATTTACGTGAAATTTGAAAATTCAAAATGAATTGTGTGGAAAATTCCACGAACTTCTGGGCCGGCCTAATATATTCGGGTGCAAAATTTAAGTAGATGATAGTTTTGTAATCATGAGGCAATCTCAAACCAGAACTGGAAATTGATTTTCTTGGGTGTCGGTTTTTTCCGCCAGGGTTGTAGCATTTTTATGCTGAATAATTTTCACTCATATACCTGGGGTCTCTTCCTTGTCCAAAAAAAGTTAAACGGCGTTACAAGTTGACATACAGTCACATGTGCCCAAAATTGACTGTTTGTTTTAATCCAGGGCTCGTATCTCAAAATTTCAAAAAAAAAGGACATTTTGACCATTTTTGAAGGAACAAGGTCATTTTATCCAGTGCTTATTGCCATTTCGAAGCGAAAAAAAAAGATTTTGACTAAAATTTCAAAAATAAAAAAAGATTTGGGGTCCCGAAAAAAGGACAAATCTTTTTAAAAAGGACATACCGTATTTCCTCTAATAGAGCCCCCGGGGGCTTTATTTTTTGGATGCCCGAAAATCGGAAAATTTGGAATTCGATCTCGAGATTTTCGGGTGCTCAACTAAAATCTGAAAAGTGCAATCGGTAGAGCTCGTGGGAGTTAAGAAAACACGTAAAACAGCTTTGCAAAAAATTGACTCTGGGCTGAGATATAGGTCCTCAAAGTTGAGGGGGGTCTCTATTAGAGGGGAGGGGGGGGGCTCTATTAGAGGAAATACGGTATACGTGCCCTGTTTTAATCCCGTTTTTACCATAATTTTGTATTCTTGGTCTAGTCAAATTTACAGTTGTTTGTAAGCCTATAAAAAGGGCTTTCGTATTACATATAGTTTAATAACTTTGCTTATAAAAGTGCCGACTCTTCTTGCATATACCCCTCTAAATCAACTTTTTTCATGAGTGTTGCCAAACACCCTATATCGACTCAAAATCACCTCACAAACTCAAAAAAGACATTTTTTAGGTTGTAATCCGTAAAAATTGAGTTTTAGGCACTTTGAATTTTCGACCATTTAACTGTTTTTACCATGTTTTTCAACATGGGACTTGGCAAAAAGAGTCTCTATATGCATTTTATGATCAGAAGAACGTAATCCTAAATTCGACGTAACTCTGAGATCGATTTGGTTGGCCACTACTAAACTAACCCAAATCTAACCTCTATTTAACATAACTCCATTTAACGTAAACCTTGATCTAACGTAACTTTTGACCGGTCCCACCGTACAATTGACTCTCGATTTAACATAAATTCACAAAATAGTCTTCGAAATTTTAGTTAATTTTTCCATGAGAAGATTTTTTTGACCCTAGTATAGAATACCCCCCCAAACTTATGCCTTCTAAAACTTAAGTAAAGAGCACCCAAATATATGTTCCAGACCCCAGAAAAAGTGCGTAAAACACTTATTAGTCACAACTTCCATACGCTGGCCTACCCCTAAGCCTAAGGGCTAAGCCTAGACTTGTTGTTCCAAAGGGTAGTTACAACGATTTTTAGAAGGTCTAATTTTTGGGTGGGGTGTTCTATATTAGCGCCATTTTTTTAAATTCAAGTGGTCACAATTTGATTTTTTCATTTCGTCTTGCGTTTTGTTGTTAAACTTCTAATGAATTATATTTAATGTATAGTCAACTATCGATATAGTGTAGTAGGTGACACCCGAAAAAAACTCACTATAACAAGAGTTGACTGCAGGTTTTTTGCCGGCCCTTTGAATTACGTTAAATAGTGGTTCGACTGTGGCTAAAAAACATACTTTTAGGTTTAAAGCCGATTAGAACTGCTACGAAAAGCTGGGACAGCCATATAATAGAAATGATGCCTGCGATGAAAGAGCGTATTGGAGAAAAAAATGTGGGACAACAGTTCACGGCAGCCGACCCACTTGTCGTCATAGGCTTCTTGAATCCAGAAATGGCTCTAAATCCCAGAAAAGTATCAGTAAAAATTAGCCTAGATAAAGACAAAGATAATAAAGGCTTCAAAATAGAAGTGGAAGATGATGAAAATTCAAAAATTGAAGTGGTTGACATCGACGCCAAAATATTTTTCGATGAAATGAAACAAACCTTTAAAAATATTTGAAAACAATAAAAATAAATGCAACAAGATTTTTAACTGAAAAAAGTTATAATTAAACAAAAAAAAATTTAGTTTAATGTTTATTTCATATGTTGAAAATCATACCTGAAAAATGAATGCAATAAATTTTTGAAAAGCAAAAAGTTCGGAATTTCAGAAGATTCGAGAAGCAGGTCGCGGAACACACGTTCCTTGATTATCTACTCTTCTAAATGTGGATTTGCCCAAAATTCTCATGTTCTTCGTGGTGTTCAGATTTTTTGGTCAAAAAATCAATTTTTTCAAGAGAAAAATTTTTCTACAAATGCCTTTCCGCCACATGAAAACATGTTTTCTGCACGTCCCAGTGCCTTAAATGTTTTAAAAAGTAGTTAAAATACGATTTTGGGAGATTACCGGAAAACGAACTTTAGCCGAGACTATTCCCAGTGAGTCTAATTTTGACAGAACGCCGACTTCAAATTTGGATCTTGGGATATGACTGGGGTTGTTACACAGTTAACTCAAGTTTTCAAAAAAATTTGTCCTTATTTCTTGTTTTTATGCTATTTTTTCTCTGAAATGTTGAGCAGGTCACCCCACGTTTGAAAGCCTAGAATGTTGGCTACTCAATGGTATAAAAATTTCTTGGTTTGGTTGACAAAAATGTATATATTTTATTACAAACACTTTCGAATTATTTTCGAACTTTTAATTCTTTTTCTAATTCTAACTTTTAATTCGAAATAATTCGAAAGCGTTTGTAATAAAATATATACATTTTTGTCAACCAAACCAAGAAATTTTTATACCATTGAGTAGCCAACATTCTAGGCTTTCAAACGTGGGGTGACCTGCTCAACATTTTAGAAAAAAAAATAACATAAAAACAAGAAATAAGGGCAAATTTTTTTGAAAAATCGAGTTAACTGTGTAACAACCCTAGATATGACCAATTCAAAGCGCGACCCGTACCGGATGTCAAAAATATGGTTATATTCGGGTACACGACAAAATTATCCCGCGACAAAATTCTCCCTACGACAAAATTCTCCCGCGACAAAATTCTACCGGACACTATTCTCCCGGACATTATTCTCCCGCGACAAAATTCTCCCTACGACAAAATTCTCCCGCGACAAAATTCTACCGGACACTATTCTCCCGGACATTATTCTCCCGCGACAAAATTCTCCCTACGACAAAATTCTGCCGTATCTTGCTGTTCCACATCGTGTATTGACTTTGTCCAATTTTTATACCTATTCATATGTGAATCATCTATCTCTTTGATAAAAGTCATGAATGGATTCGTACTCAATTGCGTTTAGTTATTTATTGGGGCAAAAACATTAAGTGTTTACGAATGAATGGTAGGTAGACAGGGCTCTAAGGTTTGGGTTTAATAGTATCTACTAGACCGTGCCGGTGAAAACCTAGGAATTTATCGTACTATGTCACGACATTGATTAAAAATTAACGATACACCCCAGAGATCACTTTTTTATTCGGAAATCAACATAACAGTATAACATAATGTCCTGTCACAATCCTGAAAAACATGGTTCAAACAACGAAATAATGTCAAGTATGAGCCAAATACATACTTGAAGAAACGTCCATCTTCAAAGAACCAGGCTCTACCTTTGCATCCTTTGAGTTTTTGGTCACACTGCGTCGAAGCTTTTCCCTCATTGACTCCTCGCAGCAGACGATGCTTGAAATACAACCTTCCATCGTGAAAAAACTTCTTGTTTCCGCAGTTTGATTTCAGAGAATAGGGCTAAGAAAGAAGAGCATCCATCTGGAAGACATAAGCATAAACGGATAACCATAAACATAGTTAAATCAACAAATAGTAGCAGTAAATCTAGCAAAGTGATAAGTGAGAATGTCGCGGGCGAATAATGTCGCGGGAGAATTTTGTCACGGGAGAATAATGTCCGGGCGAATAATGTCTGGGAGAATTTTGTCGCGGGAGAATTTTGTCGTAGGGAGAATTTTGTCGCGGGAGAATTTTGTCGTGCTCCCTTATATTCTTTCTTCTTCATGCAGCTTTAAATTTTTTTTTCTTGACTCACACACATTGTGTAAATTTCGGTATACACACTCCAGTCAATTTCGGTATACACACTCCAGTCAATTTCGGTATACACACTCCAGTCAATTTCGGTATACACACTCCAGTCAATTTTGGTATACACACTCCAGTCAATTTCGGTATACACACTCCAGTCAATTTCGGTATACACACTCCAGTCAATTTCGGTATACACACTCAGTCAATTTCGGTATACACACTCCAGTCAATTTCGGTATACACACTCCAGTCAATTTCGGTATACACACTCCAGTCAATTTTGGTATACACACTCCAGTCAATTTCGGTATACACACTCCAGTCAATTTCGGTATACACACTCCAGTCAATTTCGGTATACACACTCCAGTCAATTTTGGTATACACACTCCAGTCAATTTCGGTATACACACTCCAGTCAATTTCGGTATACACACTCCAGTCAATTTCGGTATACACACTCCAGTCAATTTTGGTATACACACTCCAGTCAATTTCGGTATACACACTCCAGTCAATTTCGGTATACACACTCCAGTCAATTTCGGTATACACACTCCAGTCAATTTCGGTATACACACTCCAGTCAATTTCGGTATACACACTCCAGTCAATTTCGGTATACACACTCCAGTCAATTTTGGTATACACTCCAGTCAATTTCGGTATACACACTCCAGTCAATTTCGGTATACACACTCCAGTCAATTTCGGTATACACACTCCAGTCAATTTTGGTATACCCACTCCAGTCAATTTCGGTATACACACTCCAGTCAATTTCGGTATACCCACTCCAGTCAATTAAGTACTGAAAACTTTTTAAAACTCATTTTTTCAAATTGACAAAATATTGTAAATACTTATGCTTTTGTCTTTTTAGTTTGTCTCTATTGTTACTTTTTTACAATTTTTGTACCAGCTTTTCGTTACCATTGATTATTGTGATTTTTGTACGTAAAGAATGCTTTATTTTTAGTATGGCGTTGAGATCTGATGGTCGCGCTACGTCAGATCGCTGGACGCTTTCTTAGTTGGATCGCCTTGGTCCAAATGAAGCTTTACTTCAATTCTTGATTTCGTAGCTGCCCAATTTCAATTCGTAGCTGTCCAAAATGTTTCAAGTTCAATATGAGAATCTTTAAAAAGGCAAAACAAGTAAATTTGGCGTAAATTTTCATTTTTTGTTGTCGTTTATGTGTATCTTTTTTAGCAACATCAGTTTTCGTTGTGGAAAGGGGGTTCTAAGTGCCCTGGGGGTTTCTAAGTGCAACGGTGAATGCGGTTTTCTTGCGTCTTCGTTTCTCGCTGGTAGTAGAGTCCCTGTCGTTGTTGTTTTAAAGTTCATTTACACGTAGTATGATTAACCATGTATCCTTTTATCTTTTCAACCATTTGCCCTTTTTAGGTTGGCAATTACGGAATTGACCAAGATTTGCGATGAGATTGCGATTGGTTCTGAAGCATCTATAGAATGGTCCCGCTTTTGTCGACGAGCAGTACAGGATAAAGCACAAATGGTAAGCCAGGTTGAAGTTACGGAATGGGTGGTTGGACTTTTTGCCATTTGGATTTAGGCCTCCAACATCAAAAGTGCCTCATAGGTTTAGGCCGTCTTTTGAAAGTGTCCAATAGGTATGGGGCAAAAAGGCGGCATCTTTGATGATACGAATTGGAGCCATGTACTACTAGCAGAAGCAAGGCTACAGAACCATCTGTTTAGAATGACTTTAAAATAAAAAAAATATTCCTAAAAATGAGTTAGAAAAGTCACCAGGAACTTTCGAAGCACTTGTTATCAAAAGACCATTGAAGGCCTTGTTGGATCAAAAAATTAAGCGAGAACCACCCAAAACCACCCTCGGTCATCGCTGGGGTGCCCAAAAACAGCCTATTTTCAAAGGTCGCAAAAATGCCGAAAAAGAACTTTTTTGGCCTTTCCCTTCGCATTATCGTGTTCTCCGTGAAATTCTGCACAAGACGCACCCATTGTAACCAACGGCCTTTAGAGTGTTAATCTATCACTTTTTTGAGCTCGTCTTCATTGGTTGTCTTTTTAGGTAATGGTTTGGGGAGGAATATGCTACGATGCTAAGCTGCAACTCGTCTTCATGGATTCCGACTACTGTTTCGATGGAGCATATAACCGACAGAAAATTCTTCGTAAGACAGTTCGACCGTGGGCAAGGGAAAATAAGCCGAACGATGATTGGACGTTCCAGCAGGTTTAAATGCCGCATTATCTTTGTTGTTAAATCAGTCGATTTAATTGTGATTGTTTTCAGGATGGTTCTCCACTTCACACAGCGACCGCTACACAAGACGTTCTCCGTCGTATGGCGCCGGATTTCATAAGCAAACATGAATGGCCTCCTCCTTTTTAAAATTTTGCAGGTTTTTTCGGACCACCCTGTAAATGTTTCAGAAAATGTATTTGGAAAAGTTTTGGGACATTTTCTTGAGAGCCTGACTGGACATAGTAGAAATAGGAATTAGAAAAGCCTAAAAGAATAGTCAACACAGCAAAAACATAAAAAGGATTTCTAAAAGTATTGTTTTCAAATGTCATGTACATGTACACAATGCCAAAATAGCGGCGCTGAAAAAATTAAAATTTTAATTATGAATGTTAGCTGCAAATTTTTGATTCCATATACGCCATATTTTCTCTGATTAAAGGACCATGGTTTTTGCGCGCAGCGGCATGTGCAAAATTTGAATTGGCGGGGGAGAGTTCTCTTTCGCCTAGAACTGTACTATTTTCGGTTATTTCAAATAGGATTGTACGGTTGCGGTTAATTTGGACCTACCCGGTTTTCGGTTAACCGCATTTTGGCGTACCCGGTTTTCGGTTACGGTTTTTTAGTTTTGCTTCGGTCGGTTAACCGGAAAAAAAACTCGGTTTCAGATTATTTCGTTTCGATTATTTCTGTCGTAAATTAACCGGAATTTTGTTGTACCCGGTTTTCGGTTAACCCACCGTGAACAACCCTAATTTCGAACGACTTAAAAAAGTGAAATGCGAGACGGAAGAGAACTGTCCCCCGCACATGCCGCTGAGCGCAAAATCCATGTCCCTTCAACGCATTTTCTAGAGAAAACTGAAGTTACATCTTTACTAATTCAGATTGTTCTTGGCAATATTCTCTAATGAAATCAAAAACTTTTCGAAGCCGTCTACGTGCTGTATTTATACGCAGTAAAAATCAGCTAAATCCATTTTTTTCATCGTAAGTTTATTGTCTGTTCACAAATTTTAATATTAAAAACCTAAGGCCAAGAAAATTTTTATTTTTTAAATTTGTGGAGGATAGCTGTTTTAATCCGAAAATTTTTAAATCATCATTTTTTCATCAGTCAAACCTCGATTTAACAATCACCTTCGGCACCAGCTTCAAATCATCTTTAAATCGGGTAATCGTTAATCAATCGCTATTTTTCTCGATAGTAATGGCCAGGTTCTGAGCCTACGTCCTAAACCCAAATTAAAAATTATTTGGGTGAGTATTGGGTAAGTATATATTATATTAATTTTTTGATCCAACAAGGCGTTCAATAGCTTAAAATGGAGGGCGTTTGCAGAGCTACACAACGAGTGCAAACATTCATGGCGCGCTAATAAAAATCACGCACAAATCTTGATTTATCCACTGAAATCCAGATTTTGGAAAACCTGACCGCGTATCCGAATATGATTATGAAGAAGAATAAAAGCTCGTGATCTGAGCTTTCTTTTGCAACTTAAAATAAAATTGATTAATAAAAATAATGACAAGACCAACCCCTTTGAAGTTGCATGAGCAGAAATCTTGAGTTGGAGTCACCTGGCATTATCAACATGTGCGTTTTTTTACGTAGTATCAACTTTCCTTTTTATCGGTTATGTTTAGTGTGGTGAAGAATTCAAACCTGCTTATCAACCGCTGGATCTATGCGCAAAAATAGAAGGGTGAAAATGTTCCGTCTTATGGCCGCGAAACAAACGAAATTGAAGTCCACTCGCTAATAAGGCTATGATAGAACATGTCGTGATGGGTTACTACCACTCTAAATTTTTGCTCCAAAAAACAATTGCATCATTTTTCAATTCATTTTTACACCTGAATACGCAAAATTACGAATGCTTCGACGATCCCCCGTGAAAATTTGTGAATTTGAAAATTTGAAAACACGAAAAAGCGGTCAAAACTATTTTTGGATCACTTCACAATTGTATAGTTTAGCCAAAAATTTCACCATCATATTCAGCGAGAAATTCTGAGTCGATTCGGGCACTATTAGTTTTATTAGAAAAAATACGGTATATATAAAAAAAATACTTCCATCAGCAGCTGGCATGCCCTTTTAATATTCTTTTTAATTTAGTCCCCGAAAATTGTCACCAGATGTTTTGGCTGAGATATTCTTATTTCTTACGAGAAAGTGCATTGAAAAGCAGATCAAGATTGTCAACCGCACATTTAGAGATGTGTGCGTCAATTATTTGCATACTCGACCATTTCTGCAACTATGTGAACTATGTTTTTCTGATGATCAAGTAAGCATTTTTAAGCGTAGGAGACGGTGTGAACCTTTATTTCAAATGGATTACACTATATTTGTGGCTAAATTTATTCCACATGTGCCTTTATATCTTCGTATATCTCACGTGGATGTTGACATCACTAAGACAGAAATTATTGATCTTCATATTTTTGGTAGGTGTTTCTTGCTCAATAAGAACAGCTTTTGTCTCTAAATTTTCCCTCTCAAGCAATTTTCATTGAGATCTTGATAATATATTAACAAGATATAGGTGAACTAACCTCACAAGGTATCTGAATCATTTGTGTACAACTAATTTTTTAACATACACGAATGAATACTCACAATCACCAAACAGATGGAATTTGAACATGGTTTTGTTAACTGTGGCCCATCGCATAAAAAAACTCTGGTATACATGTTTTTTAATGCATCCAGAGCAGTGTTTCCATTTGAGCTCAAATGAGCACTTGATTTGATGTGATTTTGATGTGATGCATGCCATCATAATCACATCAAGTGAAAAATTTTTGTGACACATCACATCAAAATCACATCAAGTGAAAATGTTTTGTGACACATCAAATCAAAATCACATCAAGTGAAAAATTTTGTGACACATCACATCAAGATCACATCAAGTGAAAAATTTTTGTGACACATCACATCAAGATCACATCAAGTGAAAATTTTTGTGACACATCACATCAAGCAGACAAGTGGCTATTGGTCTCAGGCAGTTTCGGGGCTGTTTCCCGCGAATATCTCATATCATGTCTAGAAATGACCCTCCCTGAAGTAATCGTGGCTAAGTACAAAGGAAAGGACGTGCGTATTTCTCGCCTCGCTGAAGTAAAAATGCTCCATCCTTACTGGTCCTTCGTGCAATTAGTAAGTGAAGATGGCGGAGAAAAGCGTGACACGCTCAGCGTGTCTTCTACAATTGTCGGAATTGTCCCTCTCTGCTAAGCAAGGAATCCACAACGACTACGGTCATATACAATCATCTCGTGAGTATAACTTTACTAGCTGGATTATCAGATAGATCATACAATTATTTTGAGGAAACACACAACACGTCATCATATCACGTGTTTCGAAATTCTATTAATTTTGGTGTGACACATGAAATCAAAACAAATCTTGATCAAGTGAAAAACTTTTGTGATACATCACATCAAGATCACATCAAGTGAAATTTTTTTGTAACACATCACATCAAAGTCACATCAAGTGAAAAATTATTGTGACACATCACATCAAAATCACATCAAGTGAAAAATTTTTGTGACACATCACATCAAAATCACATCAAGTGAAAATTTTTGTGACACATCACATCAAAATCACATCAAGTGAAAATTTTTTGTGACACATCACATCAAAATCACATCAAGTGGGAAAAAACCACATCATGGAAACACTGATCCAGAGTCACTTTCGAGTGGTTTGTGTCTAAGGTATGTGGGTGTGCGCATCTGAACTGCAAACCCCCTTCATGCATCCAGAGTCACTTTCGAGTGGTTTGTGTCTAAGGTATGTGGGTGTGTGCATCTGAACTGCAAACCCCCTTCATGCATCCAGAGTCACACTCGAATGATTTGTGTCTAAGGTATGTGGGTGTGCGCATCTCTAACCAACCAAGCCCCCTGCGCCCCCGAAGGGTGAGCGAAATTAGTGGAAGCTTTGCGTTTCAGTTTCAGAAGAATTCAAACCTGCATATCAACCTGGATCTATGCGCAAAAAAAGAAGGGTGAAGCTCAACACCCTACTTCTCATTTATTGATCAATTTAGGCCCTCCCCGTAGGGGGGGGGATTCTATAGTGCAACCAATTTTTTTAGTAGAACTAAGCAAAAAAGAGCTCTTTTAAGGTATATGATGTTCTTTGATAGGCGACGAGGAGCGCCGTGCCAAAATTGACTTGATTTATTAGGTTGATACGAAAATGATGAGACTAACCGTGTGAATTTCTTTCAAACAACTCCTTTTCTTCCAAAAGCCTCAAATATTATTTTTTACATAGTTCAATCATTTTTGGGCAAAAAAATGCTTTTTATAAAAAAATATCGAAAAAAAGTTGCCTTGGTTCTCCAAGCTGATTGGTTTTGATTTATTTAGATCAGTTTGGAGGACCAAAGAAATTTTTTTAAGCAATTTTTAAAAATTTGTTTGAAAAAAAATTCACGTGGTTAGTCTTATCACTCTTGGATTGACCTAATATTTCACGTCATTATTTTTTAAAATTATAATAAATGCAAAATTTCATTTAGCTTTAGTAGAAAATGAGTCAGAAGACGACGTTTTGAAAAATCAAGCATTTTGCACATTAAATGCACGAAACGTGGAAGGCGGTGCTCAGATGCGTGCAAAATATGTAAAGTGCCGCTTCACATTAATTATTTCTAATAATTTGATGATTTGTATGGGAGCGTTCACAAAATTGTAAAACTTTTCGAATATTTGTTTCCAAAATAGCGTCAGTTTTTGAATTGGCGCGAAAACTCTTTTTACCGCGTTGAGCCGGTTGGCCAAAATTTGGCCAATCCCTAATTCAGGGCTCCCAAGTAAGATGACTCTAAAATCAGCCGAAAATTTTCAAAAATCAGCATTTGGGGTCAAAAATCAGCCAAAAATTACCGAAAATCAGCCAAAAATCAGCCACACATAAATTGTCACAAAAATTACTTTATTCCGGATAAAAAACAACAAAACAACACTAAATTCCAATATACAACACTATATTCCATATTTCTCCCAACCGCGAACATCATTTAACAATTTTCTATCAGAGATAAGACATTTGCATATTTTCACGCAAGTTTTATCGAAATTAACGTTCACCTGGAGGAGACACTTCACTGTTTCTGGCTTGAGCGAATTCCTGTTGTCATTTCCTGTTGTAATTACAATGGGAAATTGCAACGCTTGACCGTCAATCCTTGATCATCGTCAGAGCACAAATGAAATGAATATGTAGCGTAAACTTTTTAATAGAAAGGGCGAGAATTTAACAATTATACCCAAAAATTATTAATTGTTTTATCAATTATTCATAGAATTAGTCAAAATCAGCCAAAATCAGACAAAATTAGCCGAAATCAGCCAAAATCAGCAAATCAGCCAAAAAAATAATAATCAGCATCGAAGGCCTAAAATCAGCAAATGGCTGATAAATCGGCACTTATTCGGTTGGGGGGGGGCGGGTTTTTCACTGATTTAGAAATAGTGTTTAAACGTCTTCTAAGTAATTTTTATGTGCTAGAAACGATAAAAAAGTTATTTTCTGACACTTTTTTACATAAAAATTGAATATTAAAAAAAAAAATTTTGGCCAAAATTCGAATTTTTGCCTTGGTCCCCCAAGGTAGTTCAAACTGAAAGGATACCTGGCTACCCACAAGAAGATGGAAGTAAGAAAAGAATAGACAACAGTGATCATTTAACAAAAAAATACCATTGAGAGATGGGATTTGAACATAGTTTTGTTAGCTGGGGCCTACCGCATAAAGAAACTCTGGTATGCATACATTTTTCATGCATCCAGAGTCACTTTCGAGTGATTTGCGTCTAAGGTATGTGGGTGTGCGCATCTCAACCCCAAGCAACCAAGCCCCTGCCCCGAGGGAGGGCTTGTTGGTTAGAGATGCGCGCACTCACTTACCTTAGACATAATTCCGAGCAAGACTCTTGATCAAAAATGCATACAAAGGCTCTTTTGCCCAGCTCCAGTGACCAAAACGGGGTAAAATACCCTAAAGTAATTTGCCTTGGTCCCCCAAGGCAAAAAGTGAAATTTTGGTCAAAAAAATTTTTTCGAAAAATCATCTTTTAATGTAGAAAAATATCGCAAAACAACTTTTTTATCGTTTTTAGTACATATAAATTACTTAGAAGACGTTCAAACACTATTTTTAAATCAGTGAAAAACCCGCCCCCCAACCGAATAAGTACCGATAAATCAGCCAACTTGGGAGCCCTGCCCTAATTCAACTTTTCTGGGACTTTTTTTCTGCCATTGTTACTTCCTGGTTTTATTATAAAAATTCAAAAATCTATTGAAAAAGAGGAATCTCCGAGACGCCGGCAAAAGAGAGTTCATAATATTTAATAATAAAATATTGGATGAAGGGAAACTGATAAAATTTAATTCGTGTATATTTTGCCACTTTTTGGGTGGGAAATTAATAGTGGTCATACAATATTTTTTCAGAAAAGTTGAAACACGCATGGTGTGGACGCACTATGGACAATTTTCACTTTCTGAGAAGTAGATCATCATATTCTATGTGCAGAGTGTGGTATCCAGGGAGCTGGCCTACCTCTTTCTCAATAAAATTGACATCTAATAATAGCCATCAATCAGCAAGAAACCTTTTACATTTGCTGGATAATGTTGCGCTAACTTTTCACATAACAGTTATTATATGCCCCTCTAAGCAACTGCTAGAGCTTGCCCTGGACGGCAAATCATTACTCGACTTGGCCGGTCCTTCTCGATCCAATTGTTTGGTGCTATCAAATGACAATCATGGCTTTAGATATATAGGCAGCGAAGAGAAAGTCATTAAATGGCTTACTTCTCCACCAACCAATAAATTAAATAAGCAGCCAAGAATGTACAGACCTAGATTTATGAAGCTATATCTTCAATGCTCAATTGAAATGCTGCAATCGATGGCTAACAAAATTATAGAGGTGACATTTCTTTCTTAGTTATTTATTACACACCCTGTGCCGTGACTTACAACCAAAGAAGGAGTCCTTCTTTAGGCCTCTCCCTAATTAAAAGTGACCCAAAGACAAGTCGTAAACTACTTCTTTTGATAAATATGATAAAAAAAACATTTCCAGATACTTTTTTATCTAACATCATAAAGAGTTCTCTTAAATTTTGACTTCAACTCTTCAAAGGTAGATGGCCTTTTTTAGGTATTTACGCTCATTTTGCAAAAAGACGGGTTTTTGATTCAAAAAATTTGGCAAACATACATAATTTATTCTGAAAACATAAAGTAAACTCAAAATATTTTAATACTATAAAATAGTTTTTCTAAAAAGACTTAGTATAGGAATTTGAATTTCATTGAGTTTGTGTGAAAAAATGACCACTTAGTGGACAGTCCAGCAGAACTTGAGTTAGGTCATAGAAAAACATTTAAAATGACAAGGAAACTTGTTAAGAAAAAATATGTGTCAAAAAATAAGTTGAAAAAAGCAGTGCCAACTGTCCGGTGACAAATGTCCGGTGCCAACTGTCCGCTGCCAACTATCCTGTGCCAACTGTGCTGGTCGCCAACTGTCCGATGCCAACTGACCGGTGACAAAAGCGATGCCAACTATACGGTGCCAATATACGGTGCCAACTATACGGTGCCAACTGTGCTCGGTGCCAACTGACCGGTGACAACCAACTATACGGTGCCAACTGTGCTCGATGCCAACTGTCCGATGCCAACTTCAAAAACAACTATACGGTGCCAACTGTGCTCGGTGCCAACTGACCGGTGACAACCAACTATACGGTGCCAACTGTGCTCGATGCCAACTGTCCGATGCCAACTTCAAAAACAGGTGCCAACTGTCCGGCTGCTAATTTTTCAGTTCAAAAAGCGATGCCAACTATACGGTGCCAATATACGGTGCCAACTATACGGTGCCAACTGTGCTCGGTGCCAACTGACCGGTGACAACTGTCCGGCTGCTAATTGTCCACTTCAAAAACAGGTGCCAACTGTCCGGTGCCAACTGTCCGGCTGCTAATTTTTCAGTTCAAAAAGCGATGCCAACTATACGGTGCCAATTATACGGTGCCAACTATACGGTGCCAACTGTGCTCGATGCCAACTGTCCGATGCCAACTTCAAAAACAACTATACGGTGCCAACTGTGCTCGGTGCCAACTGACCGGTGACAACCAACTATACGGTGCCAACTGTGCTCGATGCCAACTGTCCGATGCCAACTTCAAAAACAGGTGCCAACTGTCCGGCTGCTAATTTTTCAGTTCAAAAAGCGATGCCAACTATACGGTGCCAATATACGGTGCCAACTATACGGTGCCAACTGTGCTCGGTGCCAACTGACCGGTGACAACTGTCCGGCTGCTAATTGTCCACTTCAAAAACAGGTGCCAACTGTCCGGCTGCTAATTTTCAGTTCAAAAGCGATGCCAACTATACGGTGCCAATATACGGTGCCAACTATACGGTGCCAACTGTGCTCGGTGCCAACTGACCGGTGACAACTGTCCGGCTGCTAATTGTCCAGTTCAAAAACAGGTGCCAACTGTCCGGTGCCAACTGTCCGGCTGCTAATTTTTCAGTTCAAAAAGCGATGCCAACTATACGGTGCCAACTATACGGTGCCAATTATACGGTGCCAACTATACGGTGCCAACTGTGCTCGATGCCAACTGTCCGATGCCAACTTCAAAAACAGGTGCCAACTGTCCGGCTGCTAATTTTTCAGTTCAAAAGCGATGCCAACTATACGGTGCCAATATACGGTGCCAACTATACGGTGCCAACTGTGCTCGGTGCCAACTGTCCGGTGCCAACTGTCCGGCTGCTAATTTTTCAGTTCAAAAAGCGATGCCAACTATACGGTGCCAATATACGGTGCCAATTATACGGTGCCAACTATACGGTGCCAACTGTGCTCGATGCCAACTGTCCGATGCCAACTTCAAAAACAGGTGCCAACTGTCCGGCTGCTAATTTTCAGTTCAAAAGCGATGCCAACTATACGGTGCCAATATACGGTGCCAACTATACGGTGCCAACTGTGCTCGGTGCCAACTGACCGGTGACAACTGTCCGGCTGCTAATTGTCCAGTTCAAAAACAGGTGCCAACTGTCCGGTGCCAACTGTGCTCGGTGCCAACTGTCCGATGCCAACTGTCCGATGCCAACTGACCGGTGACAACTGTCCGGCTGCTAATTGTCCAGTTCAAAAACAGGTGCCAACTGTCCGGTGCCAACTGTGCTCGGTGCCAACTGTCCGATGGCAACTGTCCGATGCCAACTGACCGGTGACAACTGTCCGGCTGCTAATTGTCCAGTTCAAAAACAGGTGCCAACTGTCCGGTGCCAACTGTCCGATGCCAACTGTCCGATGCCAACTGACCGGTGACAACTGTCCGGCTGCTAATTGTCCAGTTCAAAACAGGTGCCAACTGTCCGGCTGCTAATTTTTCAGTTCAAAAAGCGATGCCAACTATACGGTGCCAATATACGGTGCCAACTATACGGTGCCAACTGTGCTCGGTGCCAACTGTCCGATGCCAACTGTCCGGCTGCTAATTTTTCAGTTCAAAAAGCGATGCCAACTATACGGTGCCAATATACGGTGCCAACTATACGGTGCCAACTGTGCTCGATGCCAACTGTCCGATGCCAACTTCAAAAACAGGTGCCAACTGTCCGGCTGCTAATTTTTCAGTTCAAAAAGCGATGCCAACTATACGGTGCCAATATACGGTGCCAACTATACGGTGCCAACTGTGCTCGGTGCCAACTGACCGGTGACAACTGTCCGGCTAGTAATTGTCCAGTTCAAAAACAGGTGCCAACTGTCCGGTGCCAACTGTCCGGCTGCTAATTTTTCAGTTCAAAAGCGATGCCAACTATACGGTGCCAACTATACGGTGCCAATTATACGGTGCCAACTGTGCTCGGTGCCAACTGTCCGATGCCAACTGACCGGTGACAACTGTCCGGCTGCTAATTGTCCAGTTCAAAAACAGGTGCCAACTGTCCGGTGCCAACTGTCCGGCTGCTAATTGTCCAGTTCAAAAACAGGTGCCAACTGTCCGGTGCCAACTGTCCGATGCCAACTGTCCGATGCCAACTGACCGGTGACAACTGTCCGGCTGCTAATTGTCCAGTTCAAAAACAGGTGCCAACTGTCCGGCTGCTAATTTTTCAGTTCAAAAAGCGATGCCAACTATACGGTGCCAACTGCTCGGTGCCAACTGTCCGATGCCAACTGTCCGATGCCAACTGTCCGATGCCAACTGTCCGGCTGCTAATTGTTCAGTTCAAAAACAGGGGCCAACTGTCCGGTGCCAACTGCCCGGTGCCAACTGTACGATGCCAACTATCCGGTGCCAACTATCCGGTGCCAACTGTCCGATGACTGTCCGGTGTACAGAGTAGTGCAGGCACACGATAAAGTAGTGCAGGCATTTGTTTTTATACATTATAATTCAATACGAAATACTAAAAATCAAATGTCTACACTGCTTTCTAAAAAATTTTAAAATGCAAGAGCAAGATAAAATACGATCACACACCACAACATTTACAGAAAGAATGATTTTTTCGTCAAAAAAAGTCGATTTTTGGTCGAAAATATTTTTTTCGAAAAATTTCTTTCCGCCACCTAATAATATGTTTTTTTTGCCTAATTACAACTTGAGAAGCTCGAAAAAATTGTCAAAACACACATTTCAGAGGACGGCGTATAAGGCACTTTATCCCGTACCGAATTTATACCGAATTTGTACCGAAGTTATCAAAGGTTGACCAACTACCTTGGTCCCCTAAGCTAAATAAACCAAAAAGGTACCTTCATATCCTCAAAAATACCGGAAAATGGGATTTTGAACATAGTTTTGTTAGCTGGGGCCTACCGCATAAAGAAACTCTGGTATGCATACTGTTTTTATGCATCCAGAGTCCCTTTCGAGTGATTTGTGTCTAAGGTAAGTGGGTGTGCGCATCTCCTAACCAGCCCCTGCGCCCCCGAAGGGTGCGCGGGGGGCTTGGGAGTTAGAGATGCGCGCACTCACTTACCTTTGAAATGATTCCGAGCAAGACTCTTGATCATACATGCATTAAAGACTCTTTTTGCCCAGCTCCAGCAACCAAAACGTAGTGGAAATCTTTTGTAGTCTGACACCGCTCTCATTCGCTCAGCCTACCTTGGGGGACCAAGGCAGTTGGTCAACCTTCGATAACCAAATTTTTTTTCAAAACATGTCTTTTTAGTACGGAAATTGTTTGGAAAGAACTTTTTTATCGGTTTTAGCGTATAAAAATTACTTAGGAGACGTCTGAACACTATTCACAGTTGACCAAAAAAGGGGCCCCCGAAGTAAACAAGTTCCAATTTGCCTTGTACCTCAAGTAGTATTTTGAAAATTGAAAAAAAGAGAAGTCTAAAAATATTTTTCAAACTATTTTTAATAGAAAAATAGTTAAGTAAGTAGTGTGATTTTTAGTCATTTTCTGAAAAAAACTAAAGTATGGACAAATTTAAACTGCAAATTTAAACTGTTAAAAACTGCAAGCTTATGCAGTGTTTAAATATGTAAAACAATTAAAGATGTTTCTACGCGCAGAACATATGGCTGAGTTTATAATTTTGCTCACAGGCAGGCAGGAAAGCAGTAGTTCAGATAGATGTATATATTTGACTGGACACTTTGCCGAGAAAACCCTTGTGAACACAACTACAAATGAAGAACTGGCATTTACCATTTGTGACAGAACTATATTGGTAATTAGTCGAAAAAGTAGAGCAGGAAGTGAACTAGATTATATTCAACCATTTCAAGAATGAAGTCTGCAGTAGAATTACAAAAGCAAGGAATTCTGTAAAGGGCGAATTATTAGAAAATTATAGAGGAATCTTCATATATTAAGTTGATCAACTATTGTCTTACCTCTTCTCCTATTATTTTTCGAGTGCATTTTGTTTAATTTTTGTGCTGATTTTTTACCTTTCTTGTATCTCTTGAATTTTTCTACAAATATTGATAAGACATTGAGCAGATATACACGGTTGTGGGTAAAAAGAGGGTCGGTAGAAAGAGGGTGGGTAGAAAGAGGGTGGGTAGAAAGAGGGTGGGTAGAAAGAGGGTGGGTAGAAAGAGGGTGGGTGAAAGAGGGTGGGTAGAAAGAGGGTGGGTAGAAAGAGGGTGGGTAGAAAGAGGGTGGGTAGAAAGAGGGTCGGTAGAAAGAGGGTCGGTAGAAAGAGGTGGGTAGAAAGAGGGTGGGTAGAAAGAGGGTGGGTAGAAAGAGGGTGGGTAGAAAGAGGGTTTGTAGAAAGAGGGTGGGTAGAGTGAGGGTGGGTAGAAAGAGGGTGGGTAGAAAGAGGGTGGGTAGAAAGAGGGTGGGTAGAAAGAGGGTGGGTAGAAAGAGGGTGTGTAGAAAGAGGGTGTGTAGAAAGAGGGTGGGTAGTCCGGCCTTCTTCTCTTCCAAGCAGCAAATACTCCTGTTTGACACCCGAAAATCGTCTGATTTGAATAGGGGCGCCAGCGCCCGTGCAACTATGGATAGACCAAACAATATCTTCCGAACTATAGGACGAATAAATAACTTGAGTAAAAAAGGGTAGGGTGTGACTTGCTATCCAACCTCTTTTGGGTTGGGGAATCATTACCAGAGCAAGCCCCATGACTACCTACATTACCCGCAGCACTATAGACAAACACATGAGAAGACTTTATTGATAACGGATTACATACAGATACAAGACTGGGTAACGTTACAGTGCTGGGTAAATGATAGTCTGGGTACGTCCCTTCCCTATTCACCGGCGAAGTGGAGAGAGCGTGACTGGAGGCGGTATACGAAACCATGCGGGAGACGTTATCACGCACCTGGGCTGTGACCTTAGCTGGGAAGTCCACCTCACAGGAAGACCTAACTACTGGGATTATATCTTCTGGGAAGTCACTGTCATCACAGAATGAATCCAGCGCTGCTAACAAATCGGCCTGGGTAACATTAGTAGAAAGACTGGGATGAGCACTAGGCTCACTGGGTATTGTACCTAATGTAAGACTGGGAATGCTTTCCCGCATTAGACCTAAGTACTGGGAAGTAACTAGTAATAAGACTGGATCTAGGAGTACTGATGTCCTTCGACTTGAGTACCTTAAAGTAACTGGTAATGAGCCCTGTCTCAGGTAACTCGAACTTAACTAGACTGGAAGGAGTACTAGACTCAAGACTGGGTGAGTAACTCTGACTCAATATACTGGAATGAGCATTAGACTCATGACTTAAAGTATTGCATTCTGGGAAATCACTAGAACTTAATGATTCATCTGGAAGGTACGCATACCTGGCACTTAAGGCACTTAATCTGGATTTGAGCGAATTCGTCTCAAGACTGGGTAAATCCCTATAAGTATAAGAGGACTTACCTTGACTGGGCACTGACTGGGAAGCTTGCTTAGACATCAGAGAAAGGAGCAGCATACAGAACTAAAGATCCAGATTAATAATCCTTTATTTCTGTCTGTTCGCCTTTTCCCCTAATGTCTTCGCAAGACAAATGTCAATTCAAATTGACTATATGCTGGGTTTAATGACTGGAAACACTTTCCTATAGGAAATATGCTATTTAAACTGGGAGTGCGGGGAAAGGAATCTAACAATCCTTACACTTGTTTGATACTTTCTTAAAATTTCCGCATCCAACGAGAAAATCACCGAAAATTTAGAAAAATACCCATGGCACCAGAGGCGTAGCCAAAGAAAAATTTTAGGGGCTGCTGAAACTACCACAGAGGGTACGCGACGTTTGACCCTAAAGCCGTTTGACCCTAAAGCCCTTTGACCCTAAGCTGTTTGACCCTAAGCCGTTTGATCCTAAGCCGTTTGACCCTAAGCCGTTTGACCCTAAAGCCGTTTGAACCTAAAAATTTGGGAACTCCTATAGAAAGGTCCACACCGCATTTTTAATTCAAATTTATTTACGACAAAAACGTAATTTACGAAAAAATGATTTTAAATACGCCCGAATTATTTGTAGCTACTGTTTTTTTTTATTCTTTGTAATTTACTAGCGTAGCCATTTTACAACTAGATCCATCTATATTTTAGGTAATTCTGGGTAAAAAAAGGTGGTGTGGACCTTTCTATAGGAGTACCAAAATTTGCAATTTTTGCATTTTGAATCCGTGCTTTGTCTACTCTTTTTCTTGACTTCAACGTTACTTCATTTTACTTTTCCTTACTTCATTCAAACACCAAATTTATTGACATAACACATCTTTATTGACATCATAACAAACGAACAAAGTGAAAGAACAAAAAACTCAATCCTCCATCTCAAAATTGTTAGCGATGCCCTTCAAAAACTCTTCCGTACTGCGGTTCTCGTAATCCTAGACGATCGTGAGGATTCGACGATCTGCTTCCACATATTTGGTACGCTTTTCCTTCGGATGCTTCCCGGCCTGCCACTGGATGAACTTCTGATCTCTATCCTGCTGAACGGTTCGAAGAGAATTGATGAATTTCCACAAACCCGGATGACGGACGTCGAGCTCTACTTGTAGTCGGTGATTGGCGGCCTCAGCGAAATTATTTGTTCAGTGGCTTCCGTTGAGAGTCCGCTAGTAGACATTTCAAAGCAAATGGGAAAAGCGTGGCCCAATAAACACATCCCTTCTCGTCACAGACTCTTAGCCAGTAAATTTGGGAGATGAAAGTATGAAAACTAAAAAATAAATAACCAATGTAGTTCTTTTGCATCCACAGCAAAATTGGCTCAAGAGACAACATATCCCACAGTTCTTCGAACACCGGAATCACATCGTCAGGGGGAACAAAAGCCATGGCAGTAATCATGCTTGGAAAACAACGCACTAATACTGAACTGTGACATAAAACAGGGAAAAAATTCTTACTGCAGAGAACAGCAAAGTCTGGATCGGTATCATACCGCCCCTTTAGTCCCTTCTTGTCCAGCTTCTTTTTTAGATTCTGCACCAAATGGAATAGAGAGCCCCACACCTCGGAATCAAGAAAGCACACTTCAATTACGTTGATTACCGCCATTTCAAAGTCTACGGAAATGCTTGTAAGAGAAATCCGGCCACATTGCCTTGATCATCTCAAAAAGGCGCTCGTAGGTTGCTTGTGTCTTATTTAGCAGCAAAGCATACAATACCGGGAACACGTAGCCTCAACGCTCAGCAAGAATGACATACACCTGAATAACTACCATAATAAAATCAACATGCACTTCAAAGCTAAGGCATGAAAATACCTGGTAGAACGGAGATGGCGTGATTTTAAAGGTCCCGTCCATAAAGACCACCTTCATTTGTGCAATCCAATTCTTGTTGCTTTCACTGCCGAACAAAAGGATTCTAGAAGAAAACCAATAAATTCTAGACAAATTCACCAAAGCATATTTAGTCACACCTGTTGCCATCAGCATCTACCGAGTCCCCCAGAAGAAATGGCTCCTCATCGTTCAACCCGAATCTGTATTTCTTGTAGGTTCCGGGGATCGCAAAATTGACTCCATTCGGGGTTTCTGGCGCGCCATTGATTCCCTTGCGCTTCCTCTGCACCACCTTCCTGACAGCTGATATGTCCATCTTGGCTTGGATAGCTTCCGGCACGCCACTGAGAACGCTGTTGAAGATACTCGAAGGATGCTGAAGTAGAGTGTAGAAAAACTTAGTTACGTACAACCAACAGTATGATCTACAATATTCTACCTCATTATTGGCGGCTGCTGCCTTGACCCGCACGGCAACCATCAACTTTCACCTTCCAACATTGCCAGTAAACCTTCTCCTTGCACTCATCTTGCTTTTAAAACTGATAGCCGGTATGTGTTATAATCTCTTCGTTTTTCTTCGAAATCACTGCACCCTGAAACGTGAAGTTATATGTGAAATACATTCATTCAAATAATTGATCACCAGCATAGTTGGGCATTTTTAAAAAACCACCACCGCCGCCGCCGCCACTGCCGGCGGCGCCGCCATCACCACCGCCGCCGCCGGCGAGCCACCGGCGGCGTAAAAATTCTGCTAAATTTCGCCACCGCCGCCACCACCGACGCCGCTACTGCCGCTAGCGCCGCCGCGCCGCTGCCGGCGGCACCTTATATTTTGCGCCGCCGCCGGCGGTGCCGCCGGCTGCGTTAACGTCAAAAATAAGTTTTATTAGTATAAGACTACAGTGAATGAACCAGTTATCTAGTTTTTCATATTTTAATAAGATGACCATTTAAGACAAGCATTGTTTTAGTATTTAATAAAATTGGTCCTGTCGGAGTTTTTCACCCTGAAGAGAGCATAGCCATAATACTAAACAGTCTTTCCACTCCTGCACTTGTAGCTGGCGTTGCTAAGATGTCGAAAGCCATCTGAGAAATCGAGGAATATGTCTAAAAATGAACTCATATTAATAAACTCACTAAAGTTATTTGTATTTTACCTCGATTCTGGCTTTCCAAAAGTCCCATGGATTACAGGTGCCAATGAAATCATCACTATTTATTTCATTGAAAAACGTTCTACTTGTGCAGTATCAAGTGAGCCCAGTGGCTTTTTATCGAAAGAGTCAGTGAAAAAAGCTGTAAATGATTACTCAAAAGAACAGAATGCTGGTGCTATTAGAACAACATGGCCAAAACATTTGGAAATGAATGCTCGAGACGCAGCAACTGGTTACGTTCACGAAAGTGCTTCTTCACGTTCAATCTTACAGCTAAAGAGATAAACGGCATTGCAAAAGAAGCTGTTGATCTATATCTCAGGCAAATGCGAAAATACTTACAAGACAAAGAAAAAAATTTAGAAAATTTTTGTATTTAGTTATCTTTCATTGTTCGTTCTCAGCCATTTATTCTGACTATTTGTCCAGTTGATATTTAAAAAAATCTGAAATTATGACATTTGAAAATAGCGCACTTTTTGCGCAATCAAGAACACAAAGTTTTTGCCGCTAACGCCAACACCGGCGCCTCCACTGCCGCCGCCGCCGCCGCCACCGCCGCCGCCTCCACGTGCACCGCCACCGCCGCCACCGCCGCCGCCGCTTACCCGCCGCCACCGCCGCCAAAGCCGCCGCTTTTTAGTCTACCACCGCCGCCGCCACCACCGCCGCCTCATATTCGCCGTTAGCCGGTCGCCACCGCCGGCGCTCGGCGGCGCCGCCGGAGGCGGCGGCGGCGCCGGTGGCGGCGGCAACGGCGATCCAACTATGATCACCAGTCTATGGATTTGCTCGGCCTGCTCTGCGACTACCTAATTGGCTTGATCGTTAGCTTGCTCCGCCATCAGCAGTTTAGCTTGCTCCCTGGCTTGTTCCACGTCTTCATCACTGTAGTCGCTTGCAAATGGAGCCAAGATTCGTTCGAGTTCATCAAAATCGATATTAAGCGCCATCTAAATATCAACATTGCAACTCAAAAGCATCATTACCATAGTTGCACGGCAGCAAATTTTCAAATCCCGCCTCCGCCTCCGCCGGCGCTTTAAAATTTTTCCCGCCTCCGCCTGGCGGAGGCGGCGCCATTATTGAAGTACCCCGCCTCCGCCGGCGGACAACGTATCCGCCGGCTAAATCTGCCCGCCGCCGCCTCCGCCGAGATTGTTTTTGAACCATTTTAAAATAAAGCGAAATTTCAAATATTAATTTTCTGCACTTTTTTTTTATATAAACAAGTCAAACTTTGATCAAATGAGCATTATAAGCAAGTAAAGTTTGACTATTCAAAAGAATTGGTTTTGTTGGTGTCTTTCGGCTTATTGAAAGCTTGTTAAAAGATATCTTAAGACTGTGAATTTGAAAATCTCATCTGTTTCTTTTATTCATTTAATCAATTAAATTTTATTAGTTAGTATTTTTTTGAAATAAATGAATGGAAAAACAACAAAATTAAAGCGAAAATCACTCCGCCGGCGGCTCCGCCTCCGCCGCCGCCGCCGCCGCCGCCACAGAGTGTCGGTAAAAAGCAGGTCGGTAAAAAGCAGGTCGGTAAAAAGAGGGTCGGTAGAAAGAGGGTGGGTAAAAGAGGGTCGGTAAAAAGAGGGTGGGTAAAAAGAGGGTGGGTAAAAAGAGGGTCGGTAGAAAGAGGGTCGGTAGAAAGAGGGTCGGTTGGGTAGAAAGAGGGTGGGTAGAAAGAGGTGGGTAAAAAGAGGGTGGGTAGAAAGAGGGTTTGTAGAAAGAGGGTGGGTAGAAAGAGGGTGGGTAGAAAGAGGGTGGGTAGAAAGAGGGTGGGTAGAAAGAGGGTGGGTAGAAAGAGGGTTTGTAGAAAGAGGTGGGTAGAAAGAGGGTGGGTAGAAAGAGGGTCGGTAGAAAGAAAGAGGGTGGGTAGAAAGAGGGTCGGTAGAAAGAGGGTCGGTAGAAAGAGGGTGGGTAGAAAGAGGTGGGTTTCGGTAGAAAGAGGGTTTGTAGACAGGTCGGTGTAGAAAGAGGGTGGGCAAAAGAGGGTCGGTAGAAAGAGGGTCGGTAGAAAGAGGTCATGGAAAGAGGTCGGTGGCAAAGAGGGTGGGTAGAAAGAGGGTCGGTAGAAAGAGGGTCGGTAGAAAGAGGGTCGGTAGAAAGAGGGTGGGTAGAAAGAGGGTCGGTAGAAAGAGGGTCGGTAGAAAGAGGGTCGGTAGAAAGAGGGTTTGCAGAAAGAGGGTCGGTAGAAAGAGGGTCGGTAGAAAGAGGTCGGTAGAAAGAGGTGGGTAGAAAGAGGGTCGGTCGTAGAAAGAGGGTCGGTAGAAAGAGGGTCGGTAGAAAGAGGGTCGGTAGAAAGAGGGTCGGTAGAAAGAGGGTCGGTAGAAAGATGGTCGGTAGAAAGAGGGTTGTGGTAGAAAAAGAGGGTCGGTAGAAAGAGGGTCGGTAAAAAGATGAGATGGGTAGAAAGAGGGTCGGTAGAAAGAGGGTGGGTGTGTAGAAAGAGGGTGGTAGAAAGAGGGTCGGTAGAAAGAGAGGGTCGGTAGAAAGAGGGTGGTAGAAAGAGGTCGGTAGAAAGAGGGTCGGTAGAAAGAGGGTGGGTAGAAAGAGGGTTTGGTAGAAAGAGGGTCGGTAGAGAGGGTTTGTAGAAAGAGGGTGGGTAGAAAGAGGGTTTGGTAGAAAGAGGGTCTGTAGAAAGAGGGTGGGTAAAAAGAGGGTCGGTAGAAAGAGGGTGGGTAGAAAAAGATGGTCGGTAGAAAGAGGGTCGGTAGAAAGAGGGTGGGTAAAGAGGGTCGGTAGAAAGAGGGTCGGTAGAAAGAGGGTGGGTAAAAGAGGGTCGGTAGAAAGAGGGTCGGTAGA
Source organism: Ditylenchus weischeri (assembly GCA_029231635.1). Taxonomy (NCBI): domain Eukaryota; kingdom Metazoa; phylum Nematoda; class Chromadorea; order Rhabditida; family Anguinidae; genus Ditylenchus; species Ditylenchus weischeri. Next base: position 51,257 of record JAMRYI010000590.1, on the reverse strand, counting down.
AAGAGGGTCGGTAGAAAGAGGGTCGGTAGAAAAGAGGGTCGGTAGAAAGAGGGTCGGTAGAAAGAGGGTCGGTAGAAAGAGGGTCGGTAGAAAGAGGGTCGGTAGAAAGATGGTCGGTAGAAAGAGGGTCGGTAGAAAGAGGGTCAGTAGAAAGAGGGTCGGTAGAAAGAGGGTCGGTAGAAAGAGGGTCGGTAGAAAGAGGGTCGGTAGAAAGAGGGTCGGTAGAAAGAGGGTCGGTAGAAAGAGGGTCGGTAGAAAGATGGTCGGTAGAAAGAGGGTCGGTAGAAAGGGTCAGTAGAAGAGGGTCATTAAAAAGATGGTCGGTAGAAGAGGGTCGGTAGAAAAGAGGTGGGTAAAGGGTCGGTAAAAGAGGGTCGGTAGAAAGAGGGTGGGTAAAAGAGGGTCGGTAAAAGAGGGTCGGTAGAAAGAGGGTCGGTAGAAAGAGGGTCGGTAGAAAGAGGGTCGGTAGAAAGAGGGTCGGTAGAAAGAGGGTCGGTAGAAAGAGGTCGGTAGAAAGAGGGTCAGTAGAAAGAGGGTCGGTAAAAAGATGGTCGGTAGAAAGAGGGTCGGTAGAAAGAGGGTGGGTAAAAGAGGGTCGGTAGAAAGAGGGTCGGTAGAAAGAGGGTCGGTAGAAAGAGGGTCAGTAGAAAGAGGGTCGGTAGAAAGATGGTCGTAGAAAGAGGGTCGGTAGAAAGAGGGTCGGTAGAAAGAGGGTCAGTAGAAAGAGGGTCGGTAGAAAGAGGGTCGGTAGAAAGAGGGTCGGTAGAAAGAGGGTCGGTAGAAAGAGGGTCGGTAGAAAGAGGGTCGGTAGAAAGAGGGTGGGTAAAAAGAGGGTCGGTAAAAAGAGGGTCGGTAGAAAGAGGGTGGGTAGAAAGAGGGTCGGTAGAAAGAGGTCAGTAGAAAGAGGTCGGTAGAAAGAGGTCGGTAGAAAGAGGGTCGGTAGAAAGAGGGTCGGTAGAAAGATGGTCGGTAGAAAGAGGGTCAGTAGAAGAGGGTCGGTAGAAAGAGGGTCGGTAAAAGATGGTCGGTAGAAAGAGGGTCGGTAGAAAGAGGGTCGGTAGAAAGAGGGTCAGTAGAAAGAGGGTCGGTAGAAAGAGGGTCAGTAGAAAGAGGTCGGTAGAAAGAGGTCGGTAGAAAGAGGGTCAGTAAAAGAGGTCGGTAGAAAGAGGGTCAGTAAAAAGAGGGTCAGTAAAAAGAGGTCGGTAGAAAGAGGGTGGGTAAAGAGGGTCGAGTAAGAGGGTCGGTAGAAAGAGGGTGGGTAAAAAGAGGGTCGGTAAAAGGGGTCGGTAGAAAAGAGGGTGGGTAAAAGAGGGTCAGTAAAGAGGGTCGGTAGAAAGGGTCAGTAAAGAGGGTCGGTAAAAAGAGGGTCGGTAGAAAGAGGGTCGGTAGAAAGAGGGTCGGTAGAAAGAGGGTCGGTAGAAAGAGGGTCGGTAAGCGCATTACCTCTAATAGCTCCCCCTGCTCTAATAACTCTTCCCTAACTTTGAGGACCTATATCTCAGGCCAGAGTCAATTTTTTGCAAAGCTGTTTTACGCGTTTTCTTAACTCCCGCGAGCTCTACCGATTGCACTTTTCAGATTTTGGTTGAGCACCATACTCTACTGGAGGCTGGCACTACGATCAGGTATGCAGTAAAAAAGTCATGTTTCTTTAAATACAGTCTCCGGCTTATTTATTTCCTCTTCTCATTCTGCCCAAAAATTTATGGTAAAACGACAGTTAGCTATGAGGACAGTTAGCTATGAGGATAGTTAGCTATGAGGACAGTTAGCTATGAGAACAGTTAGCTATGAGGACAGTTAGCTATGAGGAACAGTTAGCTATGAGGAACAGTTAGCTATGAGGACAGTTAGCTATGAGGACAGTTAGCTATGAGAACAGTTAGAGGACAGTTAGCTATGAGGAACAGTTAGCTATGAAGACAGTTAGCTATGAGGAACAGTTAGCTATGAGGACAGTTAGCTATGAGGAACAGTTAGCTATGAGGACAGTTAGCTATGAGGAACAGTTAGCTATGAGGAACAGTTAGCTATGAGGACAGTTAGCTATGAGGAACAGTTAGCTATGAGGACAGTTAGCTATGAGGAACAGTTAGCTATGAGGACTGTTAGCTATGAGGACAGTTAGCTATGAGGACAGTTAGCTATGAGGAACAGTTAGCTATGAGGACAGTTAGCTATGAGGAACAGTTAGCTATGAGGACAGTTAGCTATGAGACTGTTAGCTAGGTGTACAGTTAGCTATGAGGACAGTTAGCTATGAGGACAGTTAGCTATGAGGACAGTTAGCTAGGTGGACAGTTAGCTATGAGGACTGTTAGCTATGAGGACAGTTAGCTATGAAGACAGTTAGCTATGAGGACAGTTAGCTATGAGGACTGTTAGCTATGAGGAACAGTTAGCTATGAGGAACAGTTAGCTAGGTGGACAGTTAGCTATGAGGAACAGTTAGCTATGGACACTTAGCTATGTTTTTTAATTAGGTGTTCCTCCCTTTCGCACTATATCTCAGCCCAGAGTCAATTTTTTGCAAAGCTGTTTTACGCGTTTTCTTAGCTCCCACGAGCTCTACCGATTCCACTTTTTAGATTTTCAATTTTCATCAAAAAATCTCGAGATCGAATTCCAAATTTTCCGATTTTCGGGCATCCAAAAAATAACTCCCCGGGGAGCTATAAGAGGAAATACGGAAATAGGAAACTGCCAAAGTTCGTTCACGCCCCGGGTCCGACATTTTTAATCTCAACTTTTTAAATGTTTGCAAAATTTGATTCGTCAGCCTAATCTAAAAAATCGTAAGCATGATTAACCGGTGGCGCACCAGTGCTATAAACCGGCTGATAGCGTCAATTGAGTGGCCAAGACTGTTATTCACCGCTCGTTCGCACACTTTTTAATTTTTCAAAACTCACATTCTCTGTAGTTTGCTGGTGTATTCAAAGCCACACATCTGCTTCAATTTGGCAATCATGTTGCTTTCTGCCTCATCACTCGCCGACAATTCTCCCACCAATCTTTTGGCTAGCATTTTAGAGTAGAACTTTTGGAAGACGTCCTTGTCCTCAATGTACTTGAACACCACCATCTAAAAGTAGCTATAGGACATTTTTTTCAAATTTTCAAGTAGCCATACCACTTGGTTGAGCATTTCCTCCATTTCGCCCTCTTCCGGATTTTGGCACTTTTGCGCAGCAGCAGATCACAGTATCGAGCCAGCAGTTCAGGGGACTTGGAGGTGTTCTTGACCGCCTGAGTCACCTGGTTGTTGTTGATGAATGAGGTAAATGCCTGAATTTGTGAACTTTCGATGTGTGTGGGTGTGAAAATTAAAAAATTCTGACCTTGTCCATGGCCTGCACAAATCCGGTGTCCTAAAAAAAGTTGGCTTATAGTGGTAATACAGGTGGCAGATAAGTCAAACCTATCTGAAAGCTTCCACCACCAATTTGCTGAATCGGCGATGAACTGCCAGGATAGTGCTCACATATTGCTTGGGATCCTGCGAATTGATCATGTAAACAGAAATGTGACTTGTTCAGTAGTTTGTATAGGACTACAGGGTTTCCCAATAAAATTGGTTGATATACTTTTCGACCCTGAAATGCCGCTTTTTCTGCCGGAAATGGCACTTTTCCTGCCGGAAATTTGAAACAGCTTTTTTTTCGGCGGTTTTCTTATTACTTTTCAATTTTTTTTGACCAGCGTGTGCCAGGATCTCAGCTTTCTTACAAGCCATCAACTGACTGAATGAGATTTTCAAAAGTTGGAGGAAAGATCTTTGAACAGAACAAATTTTTCAAAAATTTGGTCCCTTTAAAGACCTTTTCCTCCAACTTTGAAAATCTCATTCAGTTGATTGATGAATCTACGTTATCAAATTAATAATAAAAACCCCAAAACAAGCTTTCAAATTTCCGGCAGAAGTGCCATTTCCAGCGCGCGCCATTCAGGGTCAGTAACAACCAATAAAATTTCGAAACTTTCTTTTTCCCATGTAACGCATAACGATTCTCGTCGCCAGCTACTCCCATCCGTGACAACAGATTGGAGCAATTTCAGTACACACGCATACTATTTCCATTGCCAACCATAAACCGGACGCCCTCCCTAGTTTGCCTTAGTGACCCAAGCTGATTTTTTTCGGAAACTTTTTTACCTTTCTCATTTTTTAACAATTTATTTTTTAATAAAAGATTAAAAAAGCTTGAGCATCAAAGAAAACTGGGAGTGGCGGTTTGTGGCTTCTCCAAAATTGCTGGGCTGTTCACACCGAAAATTCAGCCAATTAATTTTCCGAATACTAGCCACAAATGTCAAGTAAGTCCTGCTTTGAAAGGAATTTAACCGGTACTTTTCTAATGGGTTTCATTAATTAAAATTTATAAAATCGTAATACCATTGTCTAGTAGGCTTCGGAATTCAAATTAAATAAATAAAACTGCATAATCGGCTACAAATTTTAAATTTTTTTGTTCAAAGTTTTCATTTAATTTTTGTTAGAGACAGAAGCGATGCGATGTATCACATCGCAATATCGCATCCTTTTCAAAATATCGCATATCGCATCGCAATTACTCACTGCTAAAAATATCGCATATCGCATTTTTGAAAATTTCTGTCTCTAATTTTTGTACCCATCAAACAACATTTGCACAAATATAAAGTATTCGGAACTCATCAGAAAAGTATCGGTGAAAGGACCATAGCCGTTGCCGGCAGTGAGAAGGGAGCGGGACACTACTTTTATTCCGAAAATATTCAATTACGTTTTCGAAAATATTTTATTCGAAAGAACAATGCCGAAAGAACAATAATGGCTGGATAGAATAGCATTTTTGCTAAAATACCGGGTGTGCCAATTTTTTGCACCTTTTCTTTTGGCCGTAACTTTTTGTTCCGACACAATTTCGAAATTCGGTAAACTCAGATCGACTCAGAATTTCATAAGAATTTTTTTTGGCATATCTGGCTCAAGAAAAAATTTTGGTCAAAATTTTCTAAATTTGCCTTGGTCCCCCCTATTGTCTAAAAACATCGCAAAGTTCAGATATAACAGGGGGGACCAAGGCAAATTTATAAAATTTTGACCAAAATTTTTTCTTGAGCCAGATATGCCAAAAAAAATTCTTATGAAATTCAGGTCGATCTGAGTTTACCGAATTTCGAAATTGTGTCAGAACAAAAAGTTACGGCCAAAAGAAAAGGTGCAAAAAAATTGGCCCAACCGGTACTCTAAAATGTCGTTATTTTCAGCAAATGTCCTTGCTTAAAAAAATTGAGATCGTAACCCTGAGGTTAAATTAGTGTAATCGCACAACTTTCTTGACTACCACAACAGTTACAGGCAAGAAAAATATGAAAAATTCTTAGTACGCCATGTGCTTGCCACATTTCATCTGTATTTCCCACAATAAATATCACAGAATATTACATTTGCAGTGGTGGCAATTTTCTCGATAGCCTGCTTCCCATCCCGTTCAATGTGGCTTTCCAAAATAATTTTGAGTTGGTCGAGTGCACCAGTCACACGCATACACAGCGAATACATGCGACCCAGATCTGCAAATTGGTTCCATCGTGGATATTTTCACAAGCTCTAGAAAGTTATACCCTCATCCTGACGATGCACTAGCAAAGAGCCGAATTCGGACTGGAACAGCTCCAAATGCTGACTGATCAACACCTCGTTCAAAGTCTTGGCCAGTGGATCTTGTGTAGAATGTTCTAGCTAAAAAGTGAAATAATTCAAGTTGAAGTTAAGGCAAATTCCTTGAGGCACTCACATAGAGCTCACAACGATCATGCTCCTCGTTGATCCGGTTCTCCATCTGTAATTGGATAAAATTGTCTACCACCGTATTTCCTCTAATAGAAGCATAGTTGCACGGGCGCCGGCGCCGGTGTGCGCCCGGGAAATTTTCAGAAAAAAAGGGCGCCGGCGCCGGCGCTCGGCGCCGATTTTAAAAAATTCCGGCGCCCGTTTTTCGAGCGATTTTAGTGCTATTGGTTCAGTAACCATTTTTTTAAAACTTATTTTTTTCTCCCCATTTATTGATTTTTGCTGAAAGTAAGATGATTCACTAATTTTGAAAGAGGCTTTTAACTTTTTCATATAGCTATCTTTGTGCTTTCCTTGCTATTTTTCCTCTTCAGTCTAAAAAATGTTTCCTGCTGTTTTCTATAATTTTGTTTTGAAAGTCTAATTGATTAAGGAAGCCAGTGCTTTTACTTAAACATGTATTATTACTTGCGCACCTGCTGGTACTGGATCATGGCCTCAATTTGTGCGGCAATTTTAGTGGCTGCTGTCATTTACTTTAGTGCGTCTTATTACTTTTCCATAATTTCACTTTTTCGACATATTTATTAATAAATTCAAAAATTTTTTGTTGCGAAAAACATTTTTTGAAATAATCTCTTTTTCGGCGCCCGGCGCCTAGAAATGACATGCGCCACGATGTGCGCTCGGCGCCAATTTTGTGAAAACACGGCGCCGGCGCCGGCGCCCGGCGCCCCTGACAAAGTCGGCGCCCACTGGCGCCGGCGCCGCTCGCGCCGACTCTGAAAAAAGCCGGCGCCGAAATTTTTTTCCGTGCAACTATGAATAGAAGCCCTCCTCAAGAATGATATTTTTGCAAATTATAATCTGCCTTTTTGACCGATTTTTCGGTTTCGATCCCCATTCATGTTATACACCAAAATGAAGCCGGGAATCTGGGCTACATTTTACCATGTAACATGCTTGGGTCTCAAGACCAAAAAGTCGGTCGAAAAGGACAAGAATAATTTTCAGAAATTTTTGGGAGGGCTTCTATTAGAGGAAATACGGTACTTGTGTCTTAAACTTATCAATAACTACCTTTTTCAAGTACTCAGTGACTGTGTTGGACTGCACAAACTCGGTAGACTCCTGAAAATTCGGGGATGTAAAATCTTGTCAGATTTTTTTCACAAAATTCTTTTGGATCAAAAAAAAGGCTTGCGAATTAAATCAAGGTTTTTTTTTCTCAATATTGCTTCTACCTTCTTTAGCTAACATAACACGCATCGAAAACCCCGATTGTCCGAGAGAAAAAGGCAAAGCAGATCAAAAACGTGTCTCACGTTCGTGCGCAAAAGTGACCAAAGATTATGTAATCTCTAACCCGAAAAGAAAAAGGAACGTGAGCCATGTTCTTGCCTTTTTTCTAAAACCCCAGCTCTCTGACATCCCATTCTCGATGGCTCAAAAATGTTGTTTTTGATTTGATTAGTGAAAAAGCTTATATACAAGGTGGCCCAAGAAATTCCCCTGATTTAAACAGCTCATATCTTTTTGTAGGAGCCACATTTTATAATTCTGTTTTTACAGATAGTCTTAGAATCCTGTAGGATTCATTATTCTGCTAAATTCACGAATTTTTTTTCGACCAAATTTGCCTTGGTCTCCACTTGCTGTTGTCCAGAAAATACAGATTTTTACACTTTTCGTACTATTTTCTGGACAACAGGGGGGACCAAAGCAAATTTGGTCAAAAAAAATTCGTGAAAATAATGAATCCCACAGGATTCTAAGACTATCTGTAAAAACAGAATTTTGGCTCCTACAAAAAGATATGAGCTTTTTAAATCAGGGGAATTTGTTAGGCCACCTTGCATCACACGAAAAAGGTTATTTCTGCTACGAAAAGCCTGAAATTTTGGTAAAAGTACTATTTGAGACAAATTTTGCCGATTTTTTAATGATTTTTGTGAGTAACTAATTTTCTGTGCACCCACCTGTGTGTAGTAGTTCTTAGTGTCTTCGATGAATCTCTTTTCAAAGTATGTTTTATAAACAGCTAGCTTGGAGTTGGCTCGTCGAGCAGTGCCCGCTGCATTGGGTTGGGCATTTTCCTCGGCTTCATTTATGCCAAGCTCGACTAAAGTTCAACCCTTAAGTGAATTATCGCAAACTTAAATTCAAGCAAAAGTTTACTATATGACTCCACCACACCACTGACCAACTTTGTGGTAATCATTTCGCCGTTTCTCTCCTGTTTGATTAGGTTCAAAATGGCTGATGTGATGTTGGTGTTCAGGTGCTCAAATATGATTTCTTTCCAGGTGACCACAGCCAACTAAATACAATCGGGTAGGTATGAAGAGCAAAATAATACCGACGACCTACTCACATCGTCATCCGCTGCTCTACAATTGAGCTATGGAGGCCATTACCCACTAACAGGGTTTTTCAGAACTTATTTCTAAAAGGGCGCCCCACCAATCTCCTTACATGAGTAGAATACCACACGGGCAGGTACCCGACCGCTTTGGATACCTCTATACCCTGGTACTTAGGGAAAATTATTCAGACCGTATATCCGGGTCCAAAAAAAAAATCCCTGGCTCGGTTGAGCCAAATCTCCCGCTTGCAAGCTACCCTGATAGAAAAAGCAGCGGTCTTTACCTAGCAAGTGATTACTCTGTAGTTTATTGTTTGGTGTTGGTTTATCTGTGATTGGTTTCTTCTTATCTATTGTCACATCTTTCTTATTTGTGGCCTAATAGGTGAGGGGTCTCCCTGGTTGTAGGAGTCTATTTACTCCGCGTGGGTTTATTTCTTAATTCTATTGTCATAATTGTGATTTACATTGTAGACTTCGTAGACATCGGTCTTGCCCTCATCGATCTCCCGTTTGATCCAGTGTCTGTTTAAGTAGGCGAAAATGCCGTTGACAACTGTAGAGCTGAATTGGAACTTCTTCCAAACAGTTGTGTATTGCTCCAACAGCTGTTCCCCATTTAGGTCCTTGCAGTCCTGAACATTTTTTCGGTCAAAAAAGTAAATAGAATCAATGTATAAATTGTAATACCGTATTATCTCTAATAAGCGCCCCCTCTCTAATAAGCGCCCCCCCTCTACTTTGAGGGTCTGTATCTCGGGGCAGAGCAAATATTTTGCAAAGCCATTTTTGCATTTTCTTAACTCCCACGAGCTCTGCCGATTCCGCTTTTGGATTTTGGTTGTACACCAAAAATCTCGAGATCGACCCAAAATTTTTCCGATTTTCGGAGGGTTGAAAAATAAGCGCCCCGGGGCGCTTATTAGAGATAATACGGTAAGTGTAATAATTTGAATTTTTTTTTCAAAAAGACGTTTTTATTTTCCTATTTTTCAGCTGTTTTGAATCTTTTTAATGGGGTATATTTCAAAAAGAGGGCAACTGCCCCACAAACAGGGCGAAATGAACACCCTGGCCATAAACAATGAAGCCGCTAATTGCCCAATCCTTCCTGGGCACCGATTTTTTAAAAGCCAATTATTGAGGACCAGCTGTCCTGACTCAATCGCAAATCACTATTACATTGAGCAGAGATTCCACTAACAGACTGATGAACTGCTTCAGTCTCTCATACAGCTCCGATCCAATGAATTCAGCGCCGGAAACTCCTCCTGGGTTGTTTGGCCCTTTGTTACGAGGTCTGCCTTGAGTAGCCTAAAAATATATACGTGTCAAAGCAAACTTTTCCAAAATCAAGTCAACCTCCTCAGTGCTCGCTCGAGTGCAGAAATTGAACACCAACCTGAAATTATTTAAAATTATAAAAAATCCCCGAAGTTTGAACAAAAACATTACGTGTAGAGCTCCATGTATCTCTGGAATTGGTGCAAATTAATGTGAGGAATACAGAAAAAATTAAAAATGTAACCTGGGGTGGTACTTTGTCCTGGGTTTTGTAAATGAGGGTAAGACCCTAAAATTGATTCAGCGATGGGATCTGATAATAAGGTACATTGCTAAAACATTACCTCCACCAACTCCTTCCAAATGTCAGTGATGTTCATGGCTCGGTTGTTCATTTTGATTGGAATTCACACAATAAATTACTGAAGTAAAAGATAAAATACGAGATGTTAAAGGTGTTCTGAAATATTTTTTTGGTGATGTATTTTTTTTAGATCTAAAAGCGAGACAAGACTTTTGCATTTAGACTTAACTCTCTATTTAACCTGCGCATTCAAGCCGACTCGAAATGACCCCTAGATAGAGAGTGGACTGTATTATAGTCGAGTCTCGCTAATCCGGCTGAGATTCCCGACACGATTTCTGCAAGAGAGAAAGCGCCACCTGTAACAAAGATAATCTCGCAAATTTGTCTCGCAAATATGTGTTTTAAACCTAACCTGTGATGACTTGGTCGTCCACGTCCATGTAGTCCCACATCGCTGCTTCTTCATTGATCCCTCCGCGAAGCTGTAAAACGGCCCAAGCAACGAGAAGTTGATCAATTCCATTGTCTAGGCGCTCCACCTCTTCCACGACGACTTCTTCCACCTAAACGTTGAATACGTTTTTAAAATGTATGTTTCTATACGTTTAAAGTAAAATTAAAGTAGTATGCAGCGAAAAAATTTGAGCCTTACCTCATTTTCAATCACAAACTTGGCGTGTCTGAAGCAGTTGTCAGTCGTTTTCAGCTTCACTTCCGACCAGGCTCTTCGTAGGATATGCAAAGCGTACTGTGAATTCACGAGGATATCCTTCTTGACGTCGATGGTCTTGATGCGCTCCCGGAGTAAAAACCGTCATGTAGTGCACTTATTTAGTGCACTTCAAGGTTCTGGATAATCCCTTGATCCATCGGCTCAAGCGAGTTACATGTTAATGTTAAAACCCAAATGCGTTGGTATTCGGAAGAAAAAATTTTATCGTGATACATTCCAGAGCAACGTTCGACGGATGAGCAGAGCAGTTGTCAACGTAGAGAAGCACTTTTCTACCGGCTTTTTTTAGATTCTTGTCCCACTTTCTTAGCCATTCTTCAAACGCAGCACCTAAACAAGAAATGAAAGCTAAGTTAGAAATATCTCAAACATACCAGTCATCCACGCTTTGGCATTTGCGATGTAATCCAGCGGAACAGTTGCACCTTTGAAGCATCTTGGATTCTTTGACTTGCCTATCACCAGTAGCGGAAGCTTCTCTGAGCCAGACATATTCGAGCCCACCAGAATCGTAATGCGTTCTTTGCGATTTTTCCCATTAGTGCACTTCTCACCTTAAATTCATTTTAGACCCAAAACCACATGTTAAAAACACGAACCCTTGAACGCTAGCGCTTTGTTTGGTAGTAACTGCCAGAAAAGACCAGTTTCGTCCACATTGAAGATATCATCCGCGGAGAACTTTACCAACTCTGAGCGAAGAGATTGCTGCTGCCAGTCACGAAGCAAGCCTTCAATTATTGCACCGGCTTTTCCTTGGTTTGACTTAAAGAGGATTCCATAGCGATCTTTGAAATTGTCCATCCATCCTTAACTCGCTTCAAACCCGACAATCTTTAGTATCGCTGTGATTTCCTTGGTCTTCACCTAAAAACAATGTACTGAAGATTATGTTAAAGGATCAATGTTAACCTTCACTATTTCACCGCTGATGGGAATTTTACGGCTCCTGACTTGTTTGATCCATTGAACGAGCGCTTTTTCTATATCTGCGTGCATCCCCTTTGTTAGTCTCGCCCGCTTCGCACTGCTGCCATCTTCAATCGCCACCAGTATTGCTGGCTTGTCTCTGAGAATGTCCGAGATAGTTGAACGCGGAAGATTGAACTGCTTTGTCAGCGAGCTCTTGTTAGAATTCTTCTCAAACGCTTCAATCACATCTTTCTTCAAACTGAAAGCTCGCTTATTGATAGATCGCTTTGTACTGCTCGTCTAAATATGTATATGTACAGTAACAGCAACGACTGACAAATTCGAACAAAACAAAATAATGAACTAGGAACAATGTCTTTTTCCGAAGACAGAAAGATGGAAGAACTTAATTCGTATTGAGACAAATATTGTTTTTTTTTCTTTAGTTTATTCGACTGCCGGATCACTGAGGGTTAGTTAATCGGGAGTGTTCAGCGTTTGAGTGCCGGATTAGCGAGGGTGCCCGATTACCGGAGTGCCGGATTGTCGAGAGTGAACATTAAGGGTTTTCTTCGGCGGCCAACCAAACTAAGCTCAGGGTGCCGGATTAGCGAGGGTACCGGATTAGCGAGACTCGACTGTATCAGATTATTATTAGATTATCTAATTAATAGACATCGAAAATGGGGAGAGCCTCTTGTAGTGGATCCCCGCTTTCTTGTAGTAGTCAACCAGTGGGGAAGTCTAAAAGTATCAATGTTAGTGCCCGATAATGACGATCTGCAATTTTGGGATTTACTTGAGTGTGGTACGTAGACAATCGCTTGCGAAGAGTTTCCTCATTGTCATCGGAGCGTCGGATGAGTCTATCACCTGAAAGATATATACAGTGGAAATCTGATATGAGGCTACCTTTGGCAAATACCCAAGGTAGTCAAACCTCTCAAAAATCTCAGAGGTTTGACAGTAAAGCCACCACCGATAGAAGGTCCCGTGGTTCAGAGCCACCTCTTGCCTGTCCCCGACGTGGTTCGATTGTTATAAAATACATACCAGTGATGTCGTCGATCATAGGCAACTTTGGAGGATTGAAGTCACTAAAAAAGGCCATCGAAAATTAATTTTTATGGACAATCGACAAACTTACACATGATAAGAACGACCACTCAACACATGGAAGAGACGGCCAGTGATTCGGCGAACAAGCAAATCATCCATGATAGAGAACTCAACCACGGCATCCAGAGGAGTTTTTTGCTTAGCTAAGATCCCATCCAACTAAAGGAAACAGCATTTCTCATTGTCGGTGAAAGTAATAGCAGCCAACCTTGCCGGCCTGCACAACAGTGCGTGGAAAACCATCAAGAATGAAACCTAAATTAGCATGTTTCGGAAAATATCTTATCTTATCTACAACATACCGTTTCTGCATTCGGCTGTGCTCAAACTCTTGTCAATCAATTCGCATACAGCGTCATCAGAAACCAATTTGCCTGAAAAGATAAAAGTTATTGTGGCAAATTTTTGTTAAGCAATTTCGACCTTGATCCATTGTTGATTTCAGATTCTTTCCAAGCTCTGAGCCAGAATGAACCTGAAAAAGAATACAGTCAAACCTCGTTATAACATACCCCCTTGGGACTGACCCTAAGGGTATTATATCGAGGGGTATGTTATATAGGAGGTTAATTTTGTGGAGTTTATTTTTGAGGGGACCGACACTAGGGGCATGTTGTATCGAGGTTCGACTGTACAAACAAAGTCCAAATAAACATTTTTAATTCTGACTTTTGGGGAGAGGGGACAGGCATTTTTCGTCCCATTGACTATATTTGGGCATTCCGACTCAGAATTACCCCATGAGATACCCCATGAGAACTGTAAAATTTGAAAAATGAGAAATTCTACAGTTATCTTATTGGTTTTCATTCTGAGTCAGAATAACCAAAAATAGTCGACGGGACCACCAAAAGTCAGAAATAAAAAAATGTTTATCTAAAGGCATTTTGTATCAACAGAGTTTAAATCCAAATCACCTCTGCTCTCAACAGATCACCCGTAGAAAGATGACAAGCGAAGAATTTTTCGGAAAGACGAGTTGCCTGCAAAAAACACTTCTTAATAGGCAAACCGCAAACTAAAACAAACCGCTGTGCCTTTACCACTACCCGGTGGACCCTGAAATGGACCACAAAATAAGCAAAATTGTTAGAAATAATCAGTTTTTCAACATTATTACCAAGAGAACGGCACGAATACCCCGCTTTGATTCAGACACATCCTTCTTCGGCTCCACGATTGGCTCGGACTTGACTGCTGGAACTGAAGCAACCATTTTTTATTTCACAGAATCAATGCCGCCGATTTGGCTGAAAATTAAGAGTGATAAATGCTTCAAACATCTTCCCCCACTTGTCTCTGCCGCCTAGAATATTTTCTTCGACTCTCGTCTCATGCTATTTTCAATTTTTCGGTAATACTCGGTATTCGGTAATACGCAAATACTCCTGTTTGACACCCGAAAATCGTCTAAGTTATCGGGTCGGCGCCTGATTTGAATAGGGGCGCCAGCGCCCGTGCAACTATAAATAGACCAAACAATATCTTCCGAACTATAGAACGAATAAATAACTTGTTTGATACTTTCTTAAAATTTCCGCATCCAACGAGAAAATCACCGAAAATCTAGAAAAATACCCATGGCACCAGAGGCGTAGCCAAAGAAAAATTTCAGGGGCTGCTGAAACTACCACAGAGGTCAGTTTACTTCACCATTTTCGACTTTTACACTGTCTTTATTCTACAAAAATTTCTACTTTTTAGCCTTACCTTCTACGACCATAAATAACACTTCGCAAAGTAATCGACATTCAGACAACTCCTCCCTTCATTTCACACATTTATTCTGAGAAGGAGCAAAAACAATCAAATTCTTACAATTGGATGTGGATATGATTTGAAGAATTTTTCAAACTGCATTCTGTGGGTGCGACCCGAGCAAAATTCTGTCCTGATCTTCATGAAACATTAAGTAACCTGCAATGAATATCAAATTATATGAGATTTTGGTGAAAATGAAAGTTGCTAAATTTTACACTCTAAAAACTTCACTACTCCTAGCCTCTAAAGCAAAGAACATTTTTTTCAATCAAAGACTTACCACTATAAGAGGGCGAAACTGATGAAACTTTACTACTCACTTTACGAAATATCCTCTCAATCATATCTGTTACTTCTTTCAAAGAAAACGTCCTTAGAGGTCTCATGATTGTCCCTAAATAATAACAAAGGCTAATTACTTCTTATGGAACTATGGTAACTTACTTGCGAGCGGTATATATTTGTTCAGTAAAATTTTGGCGTAGTCGCCGCCACTACCGATGGTGAAAAACCTCTCCTTTTGCGCCTCGATTACACCGTAGCAACCATGTCCACAACGTTTGTTTTCGCAAAAGCAAGGATGTATCAGTAACAGTTTGGGTTCCCTTAGAGAAGCCACAACCACGAGCTAAAATTTTTGTAATCAAAAAATTGCTTATTGTATTTCAGATCGAAAAAATAAATACCATCTTCTTCTTGCTTCCCTCATCCGGATGAACATATCGGCCGATCCTATTCGCATTGTCGACCGGATCAAACCTTCGTTGCTGCGAAAATTCAGAGTGAAAAACTGGTATGCTTATCAATTTACTCACATTTGTTCTGGAACATTAGAAAAATATGTACCGTAATCTCCGGAAGCACCAACGAGCATGTACTCGTGAAAATAAACTTTTATTTTGTTATCATCTATAATTAAGTACCGATTTTTTCGAAGAAAAAGAACTCATCTTAAAAATGATACGAGAAGGATAAGAGCAGCTTGTTTTCCTCGTTGAAAAGTAACCTTGTCGCACTTTAGCTAAAATCGCACATGAATTTAGAGTTCATATATGAAGCAAACCTTGTTTGACTGATCGTTCCTGGTAGGTGTTCCTAATTTTTTTAATCGCTTTTTCCTCTTGCTTAGCGTTCAACTGTGGGAGATCGGTGAGTCTATGATCGGCGACAACAAAGACACAGTCGTAACTATCTAAGTATTCGAAGTTGTGTCAAAAAAATTAGACATCTATAAAAAATCTTTACTGTTTCCCATTCTAACTCGAATTTTCGCAGCAATCACTAGCGTAGATGATGTATTTTGGTTACCTTGAAAAACAGTAGTAAGATTTGGATTGATTAAAATGACATCTTTGTCCTTGGCTCAAAGGCAAGAAAAGAAGAAATTTTCTTACAATTGCTTGAATTTTTCATTCTCAGCAGTTCACGTAAATCTTCCATTGCCTCCATACTTCTTTCCTGCCTAAAGAATTTCCCGTTAAAAAGCGTATTGATGACTTTTGTGTGATCGTGTGAGAACTAAAACAGGCTCTCTTAATTCACATGATCATTCGAAACCATATACTGAAAATGACGCCAAGAAGCAGAGCTACATTTTGAGTAAAAGGTTATAAATGACCATGTAAATTAACATTGCAAAAAAACGTCAGTACCAAGTATAATACTGAACAGTTCTGGGACACCAAACTTGTGAACAAAGGGAGATAAAAAATAAGGTGTGCACCCGGTGGTAGTCGGACCTGCGTTCAAATCATTCGCAACATAAAATGCACTCCTCTTTAAAATAAGAAAGAAAAAGAAAAATTCAAAAAAGTAAAAAAATTGATACTAGAATTCAGCATTTTGGTACTAGCATTCAGTATTTTGGTACTAGAAAAAAGTACCACCCTCAAGAAAACAACCAATTTCAAATATATGAAAACTGTTAGGACAAAAAATCAGCACACGCACAAATTACTTTTTCTTCCAGCTATTTTTTTCCTCAATTACGAGACTGTCATTAATGAGGCTCTACCCTGTTTCCGCCCAAATTGTTTCCGCCAAAAATCGTTATAGCCAACACAGTTACATTTTTAATTTTTTTGTGGTACCTACGTGTTGACTTGTTCACCAGAAATTGTCCTGGCTTTCACTGTAACTTAGCTAATCAATTAAATCTATAAATTTTATCTGTTACTACCACAAAAAAATTAAAGATGTAACCGTGTTGGCTATAACGATTTTTGGCGGAAACAATTTGGGCGGAAACAGGGTAGAGCCATTAATGGTTGTTGCACTGTAGCTGTCGGTCGTGTCATTTGATTGTGTTTATGGCTTTTGTGTTTCAGGTGCTATGTTTCGTTTTGGTGCTTGTTGTTCAAAGTTGTTGTTCTTGGCTATTGCTATCAGTCTTCTCGGCAATTGTGTTGGTGATGATGCTGTTTCTTCAACGTCTTCTGATGCCTTTAGAGATGACGATCACTTGTTGCTGGCTGCAGCTTTGGACTATCTTGTCGACAGTGAGGGAATAATGTTTGTGTTTTTAAAGGATAATATTTCTTTTTGCCCATAGAATACTCTTTTTTGCCCATAGAATACTTGTTTTTGCCCATAGAATACTCTTTTTTGCCCATAGAATACTTGTTTTTGCATGGATTCTACTACTCATGGATTCTACTACAACTATACTCGTTTTTTGGCAGGCTGAGGCTGATATGGAGGCATGGATTGTTGAAAGATTTAAGGAACATATACCGTATTTCCTCTATTAAATACTCATGGAAAGTTACTTTCAACCCCTGTAAAATTTTGAACTCGTGAATCAAAATGGTCCTTAATCTGAAATCCTAGTCGAAAAACGAAAGGTGGAGGTTATTATAGCATAGGGAGTTAATAGAAGAAGAAGCACGGTATTGAACATAGACATCAAAATCTATTGACAAAAACGAGTATACTATAAGCATTGGAATCCATGTGCGAAAGAAAATTCTACGGGCAAAAACGAGTATTCTACGGGCATTTTAAATTCTATGGGCAAAAAGTATTCTATGGGCAAAAACAAGTATTCTATGGGCATTTCAAATTCTATGGGCAAAAAAGAGAATTCTATGGGCAAAAAAGAGAATTCTATGGGCAAAAACGAGTATTCTATGGGCAAAAACAAGTATTCTATGGGCATTCAAAATCTATGGGCAAAAAAAAATATTCTATGGGCAAAAACGAGTATTCTATGGGCAAAAAGAATTACCACCCGTTTTTAAAACATATCGCCTTTATCATTGCTCCTATCTCTTTCAGGACGTTGACGCTCCAGAAGTATGCTTTGTCGGCGGAATGGTGGGATATTGTTGCTATTTGTGTAAGCCTTATAGACTATTAATTTGGTAACCAAAGTATTATGTATTCGAGACCGTTTTTATTGCTGATTTTCAGGTCTGATGATGAGCGATTCGCGCGCAGAGTCCGTGAGTGAAGAGCCAAGTGACTCATCTAGTATTTATCGGTGATGCCACTTATCCAACTTTTTTTAGGTTTAAGGCTACTACCATTGAACTTCCGCCGGTCCCAGCTCCCATCCTTGAAACTGCGTGAGTTTTTGTGTGTATGCTAAGCTCAATGATTAAAATTATCTTGCTATTTAGGTTGCAAAGACAGGCATCTGCTTAATTCCGCCGCACGTTGGAAAGCAGAGACGGATCTGAATTATCTCCGAACACAGTCAAACTGAAGCGCGAAAGATCCCGTCGAATGCTCAAAACTGTGGATGAGAGCGACCAGCCAAGAAAGAAGAAGACGAAGTCCAGCTCAAAGACCATAAAGAGTGTCATGTAGTTCTCTAAAAGCAACATTATTCTGTTGTGTATGATATTATTATTGTATTTGTTGACGGATTATGGATGTTGCATACCTCCGGTCGCCTTATATATATATTCTATTGTTTAATGAAGCCTTCATATAAAATTCATCGGTGTTTATAAGTTTATTAGCTAAGATGTCACGGTGCTTTAAAAGTAGCTTTTTGAGAATGAGACACAACTTCTGAATTTAGCTATACTTGTTGAACTTCCTATTCAAAATTTGTTATTTAAGAGCTTCCGTATCTAAAGGAGTGTCTATTAGTAGGCACTCAATTTGGCACCTATTTAGCAATAACCTGCATTTGATTTTCACGCATATTTTTTTTCTAGCAATTTTGTTTTGCTGGTTTGAGGTCGTTCTGATTGTTTTGGGTAGTTTGGAACGGCTTAGTTTAGCAGTGGCACGGAGATGGTGGTTTCGAGTGCATACAGAGGAGTAGCCAGGAATTTCTGACGGGGGGCAGCAATTTTTTGAGAGTCATTTTACCTACACCGTTTTTCTTTTTTGGTCAATTTTATCTACACTGTTTTTCATTTTTTTCGAACCATTTTATCTACACCGTTTTCCTTTTTTTTTCGGTCCATTTTATCTACACCGTTTTTCATTTTTTTCGGACCATTTTATCTACACCTTAATAATCAAGATAAAATCATTTTTATTCAAAACAAACGCTATGACAATTAAAAAAGTTTAATTTTACGAACTTTTTCATCAAAACGCCTTAACAAATAATCATAGTCCATCATAGTCCAAAATGGGTTGAAAGAATCGCCAAAGCTGATAGACGAGAAGTAGACATTGAAGATCTTTTTTCCGTCAAAATACGGGACAATGCAGAAAAGGATCGTTCGGAGACTGAGCTAGACACAGGCAATGTAGCCAAGATTTTCAGCAGGGGGGGTGGGCGGTGGTGGTCAGCTGCCCGGGCAGTATTGACTTTTTGGCTGACGGGGGCAGCTGCCCGGCTTGACCCCCGCCCCTGGCCACGCCTATGAGTGCATAACACTTTTTTACCTCAATTTTTTTACCTAAAGTCTTTTGACAGCTCTGATGCGCCATAACTGTACGGCCGTTATAAAGGATAATGTAAACTGTACTACAGTTTTTACTACCCTCCTGAAATAGGATATTCTCCTATTTTAGGATATTTCCTGAATTATAATAGTGTCTTATAAAGATATTTTGCATTTTTAGTAGGTTTTTAGCATGGATGTCAAAACAGCCAGAAAGTTAACAATCAGCCAAAATCAAACGGCCAAAGTTCAGCCAAAATGTTTTTTTCTGGGTACCGGTATATGCCACCTGGATGTGGTCAGGTGTGTAGAGCTGGGTTCACTGCTGGGTTCACCTCTTCTACTGTAATTTCTGGGAAATTTCATGATGTTTTTGAACTAATGTTCTGCCTATCTTGTAGCTCTTGAATTTCTCTACAAGCATTGAGCAGTCATACACAGCTATGACGTGCTCTTGAGCAGCTTTAAGTGGAAGGGTAGGTGAGAAGATGGTTGTTTTTAGCGTTAGACGCTGGTTGTCAAGCTTTTCGCTGACAGATTGTTGCTCACATGCACTCATATGAAAGAACAAATTGCAGCGGTAATTTTGGCATATTACAGTCAGAGCAATGCATTATAGCAAATTTTTGTGCTTCAAAATAACATATCATGGGATCAGGTCATTCTATACTGGCGCCGAATTTCCACATATGTACAAAACTCCGATACTTGTTGCTCCTTCACTGAGATAGGCGCGTAGCTTATTACGGATCAAAGATTATCTTTCATCCTGATCCTGAGTCTGAATACAGGATTATTTCTGATCCAGGGTTTTAAAGGCTATTTTACGAGGTGAATCTATCGTTACACAAGCGCCTGGATGATCTAGGCAAAGCTAGTTGCTTCTATTGGTACGAAGGGTAGTGGCACCGAATGCAGCTCAGATGAAACCATCTTTATACAGAGTCCCAATGCAGACGTGGTAATTTGTCAGTTTAGCTTTTTTAAAAACAATGTTTGTGTTTATGGCGTTGGTGAAGTAGGAGCTAAAGTTACTCCCGCTTAAGTACTTCGCTAGCCGCGTCGTCCAGAGTATGACTACCGAGAAGCGAATTTAAAAGTTTTGGTCCGTGGTTATCAGTCCGTTCACCGAATTGACTTTTTTAAATCCCTACAGCATCATATGGCCAAGTTTCCAATTGTTGAGGCAGAAGAAAAAGAATAAAATAAGGAATTCTAAAATTCATATGATGTTTTTGTCTGTCACTTTTGTGTGTTCGTTTTCGCTCGTATTTTGTCAATAAAAAGGCTCCTCTCTTATTTTTTGGGGAATTAATATGAGGTACGGTGTAGTGAATAAGAAATTTTCGGCTTTATAGTTTGTTTTTCACGCTCGCACAGCCTCAGCATAGAAAGAGAACAGCACAGGGACCTGGAAGAAAGAGAAGGGGTAAGAAGGAGTTTGAAGGGGTTTGAAACGGTGCGAATAAGTGAAACCCTGAAGAAAACCGAATTTCTGATTAACTGCACCGTTCCAAAGATTGAAAACCGAATAAAATAGGTTTTCGATCTAAAAGACCAAAAATAGTTCGGGTTCTCCAAAACAGATTTATCCAAAAAGGTTTTATGCTGGTTTAAACCTCAGTACTGACTGGGGAATGACCATGCGATAACAATTTTTATACCACTACCTATAAACTGCCATCTAAGAACCACTACAAGTACCACTACCTAGGCACTTCCGCTTGAGTACCGATACCTGGTCACTGCCTTAAAACCACCATTTGAGTACCACTTTCTCGGTACTACACCTCTATACTACCACATGGATACTCTACGGGATAGGAAACTACGACGAATGCCCAGACTAAAAGTCAGATGTGAAAACAGAAATAGAATTATGGCGGCGGAAAATTGTCCCGTACCGTGTCGATCTCTCTCGGGTGTGCTGCTTAAGTCGTGGTAACCTTCTCCAGGTCTGGATTTGTACTATTTGATGATCATCTTCCCTCCTGGCCGTTTACACTGGTTCATGCCCTCTTTGAGGACATGAACCAGTGTAAATGCCCTCTTCCTTATTTTGAGTTAATGCTTTTAGATTGTAACACATATACGTAGCCATAAAAAGTTTAAATAAATAAAACCTTTTAAAAATATTAAAGGAGCTGAAGAAAATTTTTAAGAGAGATGGGCGAAGTAAGTGTGCGGCATATTAATTCATGGTCAACTGATCCACGGTAAATCGATCCACAGGTCAACTAGTGCATACAGAAAAAAAAGAAGAAGTGAAGTACCAACTTTCCCAACACTCAAAATCAAAAAGACTTTTATGACACACAATTACATGCAAACAAACAAAGTCAATAGTGGCAAACTTGCAGGTTGGTGACACATAGCATTGCAAGTCCAATGACATGAAAAATTCACAGTCGGAGTTGCAGATTCAGCCCTTTGGTGCGCCGAATTTTTTAAAGAATTTTAAAACTCTTACAAATTTTTTGGTCTAAAAATGCGAATTATCCTGGTGCGTCCTGAGAAAGGTCACATATATGTAAAACATACAAAAATACAGAAAAAAGAATCTGTGGTTGTGAATTTTTCTCTTCATTACACCCCATTGTAAAACAAAAATCATAAATATTTTGCAATAATTATTCACAAAAAAGGTTCTAAGACCATTTTGCTTTTTTACATAGTTTTGAATAGGGTTGTTACACAGTTAACTCGGTTTTTCAAAAAAATTTGCCCTTCTTGTTTTTATGCTATTTTTTCTCTAAAATTTTGAGCAGGTCACCCCACGTTTGACAGCCTAGAATGTTGGCTACCCAATGGTATAAAAGTTTCTTGGTTTAGTTCACAAAAATGTATATATTTTATTACGAACATTTTCAAATTATTTCGAATTATTTTCGAACTTTTAATTCGAAATAGTTCGAAATAATTCGAAAGCGGGCCGGAATGCCTTACATGGGGGTCGCCCAAAAATTGGTTTAAACTACTTTTTCGTGCGTTTTAGCTGCTGAAACGTGTACAAAACATTTTTTAGAGCGCGGTCAACTATTCTTGAAATTTTTTACCAAATTTTCACTTTTTGCCTTAAGGGATCAAGGTAGGAGGCTACCTGAAAGGTACCTGGATACCCTTTTCATTGACTTTTTACCTTATTTTTATCACTGGAACTGGGCAAAAAGAGTCTCTAGATGCATTTATTGTCAAGATTCTTTGCGGATTCATCTCTAAGGTAAGTGAGTGCGCGCATCTCTAACTCTCAAGCCCCTACGCCACCTCCGTTGGCTTGGGAGCTTGTAGTTGAGATGCGCACCCACCCATACCTTAGAGACCAAACACTCGAAAAAAGACTCTAGATGCATAACAACATGCAAACCAGAGTTTATTTATGCGGTAGGTCCCAGTTATCAAAACTATGTTCAAATACATTTTGGTTTACGAGAAATACATGAGTAAATGTACTTACTAACATTACTTTTTAGGTAAATTGTGGCAAGAAAAATTGCTGAAGTAACAAAAAGATATGAACTGTTGACGCTTTAAAGAATTAAACTAAAAAACAATAAATATGGGCATCCAAGTACCCTTCAAATACCCTTTACCTTGGTCCCCCAAGGCAAGAAAGTGAAAATTTTCTTTTCCAAAAATGGTCGACCGCGCCCTAAAAACATGTTCTCTACACGTTTCAGCAGCTAAAACGCACAAAAAGTGGTTAAAACCGATTTTTGGGCGACCCCCATATAAGGCAGTTTAGCCAGGAAGCGTTTGTAATAAAACATATACATTTTTGTAAATTAACCAAGAAATTTTTATACCATTGGGTAGCCAACATTCTAGGCTGTCAAACGTGGGGTGACCTGCTCAAAATTTTAGAGAAAAAAATAGCATAAAAACAAGAAATAAGGACAATTAATTTGAAAAATCGAGTTAACTGTGTAACAATCCTAGTTTGAAGTAGAACTGACATTTTCGACAAAATTTCTAATATTTTTTTTACAAAAAGATGCAAATTTTCAAAAGCAAAACAGCCAGAAAACCCTGCTTTTCAAGCCAAATATTCATAGGAGTCTTTGTCATTTTCCACTCGTTTGATGTAGCTGAAACATTGGCTGGGATATTAGTCATAATTGCTCAGCAAATAGCTTACTCTTTTTCGATAAGGATATCAATGCACTTTTTGATGAGAATCACTTTGGGTTGGAACCGACTGGACAACTGTTGCAATACCTCAGACATCAGTTGAGTGTGTTTCAGTGTCTTTCGCATTTTCATGATCCGAACAATAGCTGCCTGAAAAAATAGGGGGAATATGGTCAAATCATTGTCGGATTTCTTTGGCAAAAGCCTTTTTCTGCAATTGAATTTATTTTAATACGGTTGACTCGCAATATACCGTATTTCTTCTAATAGGCTGACAATCTCCAATAATGCGACCCTCCTATATTGAGGGTCTGTATCTCAGGGCAGAGTAAATATTGGCAGAAATTTTTTTATCCCCCTCCCCCTGGCCCAAAAACGCGTTTTTTCACCTCCTATCAACTATTTATGGCTTTAAATGTTGACCAAAACCATGATACCCGCCCTTATTGTTGAAAATATAGAGTACCTGGATACCCATTAAATGGTATCATACCATGTTTTGGTCACTGTAGCTGTGCAAAAAGAGTCTTTATATGCATTTTTGATTAAGATCCTTCCTCGGAATTATGTCTAAGGTAAGTGAGTGTGCGCATCTCTAACCAACCAAGCTTTTATGAGTTTTGGAGGCATCCAGGTACCCTACATTTTTCGACCATAAGGGTGGGTATCATGGTTTTGGTCAAAATTTCGTCTAAAATTTTTTTTTCGCAAATGGTTTTCCCAATCGTTTTTCCTTGTGATCTACCCATATAAAGCCATAAATAATTGATAGGAGTTGAAAAACGCGTTTTTGGGTAAGGGAAGAACTTTAGCCTAAATATTTTCCGAAGCTGTTTCTTAACTCCACGAGCTTTACCGATTCCGCTTTATCAATTTTGAATTTTCAGCCAAAAATCTTGAGATCGACGCAAAATTTTCAAATTTTCGGGTCATTTAAAAATAACCCGATCTGTCGGCCTATTATCGTATTCGCCGCCAATAGAGCGCACCCTTAGTTCAAAATTGTGTTCATAGCATTGCGTTTGAACCCTCTTTTTGAAGACTGCCCTCCTTCAAGTTACCCCCTATGTTGCAGCCATTGAGATGAGCTAAATTTTGAGTAGTAACTTGCCTAAAAACAGTCTCCAAAAAGTGGATTAAAAACACAATGCCAAAATTACGATTTTGAATTAGGGGGGTGCCGCTCTATTAGAGAGAATACGGTAACGTCAACCATTCGAGTCCTATCCCGCTCAGAGTCCGACACTTTTTTCACCAGATTTTGAAGAATTTCGCCAGTTGTCGATGGTTGGTCGAAAAATCGCAAGAATTCCGATTTCGCTGCTCTTTTTGGTAAATGTCAACAGTTTATCAAAATTTAGAAAAACTCATTGTAATACAAGCCGAACAGGCGCCTTAACAGGCGCCAAAATAAACTAAAAATGAAAAAAATTTGGGGTCACAGGTTCGAACCCCCTTGAGCATACCTGGTTTTCCCACTTTTCAAAACTCAAAATTTTAAGCATCACATGTCAATTCTGATAGCATTAGCGTTCTCAGCGACCCCGATTTACCCTTAGATATGATGAGAACAAAATATAATACAATCGGGAAGTGGGTTAAAAAACGTGACACGAAAAAAGCGTGATCCGCCGACAAAAATACTATATGTAGATGCAACCCACCTGAATGACCAGTCGACGATCATCCTCCACAGTCTTCTGTACTTCCTCATTCTCTCTCTTGACTTCACCGCGCATCAGCGTCTTAGACAAGTCCACTTTGAGCTTTTTGCTAAAGTTTAGAATTGACTTTACTACACTAAGTTCGGGATTACAGCTGAGTCTCGATATAGTAATCACCCTACTGAAGTGATCACTATAAAGAGGTGATCACTATATAGAGCTCTATTTTTAGTATTTTTCTTTTAAACGATCCAATCTAAGCCGAGTCAAGTAATCACTATAGTGGGAGTGATCACGATATCGAGACTCGACTGTACCAATTTTTTTGCCAGATACTTGAATTTTATTATAGAAGACTGATATTTTTGGAGTTGATTCGCACAGAAAAAGTCATAAAATCGGAAAAAAATTAGAATATTTTAATTGTTATGTTCTGGTGTGTTAAATTCCCGCTACTTTCCAAAGATATTTTGTATTTTATTGCTTTTAGCAAATTTTAGACTACAGTCAACCCTCGATTCAACGGCACCTCGATTTAACGGCACCCTCGATTCAACGGCACCTCGATTTAACGGCACCCTCGATTTAACGGCACCCTCGATTTAACGGCACCCATGTGCTCATTTGGTTGATTTTGGCTTAAATTAGCTTAGGCCATACCCACGATTTAACGGCACCCTCGATTTAACGGCACTCTTGGCCCGGTCCCCTCAAATAATGAGACCCTCGATTTAACGGTATAAAAAAATTGAGAAAAAAAATTTTGAAAAATGTCACCAAAATTTAAGTTCTGTGAACAATCGTCTGTTTGGCTTCGGCTAGTCTCCACAGATTGGTGACTCGTTTTATTTTTATTGTTTAAGTGTTACTTGCACATACTTTTAATCATAATATTTTAGGTGCATCAGCTTTGACTAGTCCTAAAAAACGATGCGGGATTACTCTGGAGGAGAAGAAGAACATCATTGAAGCGTATGAGAAGAACAGCAGTCAAACTACCCTGGCAAAAGAATTCGAAATCGCACGCAGCACGCTGCAAAGTTTTTTTTTGAAAAAGACGGATGCAATATTCGCAGCAATTGATAGTGAGAGCAAAGCAAAGCGAGCGCATCTAAAAACAGGCAAGCATGAGCAGATGGAGGAGGCTCTCATCGTTTGGCACAAGCAAGCTAGAAGCAAGAACATTCCAGTTAGCGGAGATCTCTTGAAAGTATTTTATTCTGCTTATCGTCTCTTACACTTGCGTTTTATCTTAGGAAAAGGCTCTGTCGATTGATGTTGCGCTTGGAGTGTCGGATTTGAGGCAAGCAAGGGATGGTTGGAGAAATTCAAAGACCGTCACGAAATTCGCTTCAAGGATGTGTAAGGGGAAGCCGGAGCAGTGGACATCAGATCTCTTCATCAGTGGCAGCAGCAAGTGCTTTGTGAGACCCTGGCGCTATTCTCAGCTGATGACGTTTTTAACGCCGACGAAACAGGGTTATTTTGGCAGCTTCTACCAAACAAGACAATGGCACTTAGAAGTAATTTAATTTAGTTCTTTAAACATCTTTGCATGCTTCCTTTAAAATTTACAGGTGACAAATGCTCTGGCGGAAAGAAAAGCAAAAAGCGAATGCGCGGTGCTTGGCTTGAGCTGAACGGGTTTGAAAGAATTGAATCTGTGGCTACTGTAAATGATTTTTTAAACGTAGACAAGTTGGTGGAAACATGTATGCCAATTTAAATAAATGTTGCTTAGGTACTATTATTTACTTTGTTGGTTGTGCTCTTACGCTCGATGAAATTATTGAAAAGGCTTCGTTAACCGATGTGGAAGGCTCTGGCAGAAGTAACAATGAAGCTAAGGATGTCGAAGAAATTGAGCTAGAGCAACCTGCAATCAGTCGTCTCGAGGCACAAAGGCATTTACAATTCGTCCGCCAATATCAGATCCTACTATACTTCGTCTCAGCGACTCACTGGATGACTACTTCTACAAAGAGCGAAAAAATACGCAAGTGCAGCCGAAAATCACTAATTATTTTCAGTCTAACTGTCGAACAACGTTTGTTGAAATGAGTTCATGTTGTTATTGCCAAAAATAAAAGCAAATTTTAGTCGGATAATGTTGTGTTGCAAGCTATCATGTGTTAGACCCTCGATTTAACGGCACTCTTCAATATTTTTGTTTCAGATACCTCGATTAAACGGCACCCTGGGCTTGGTTCCCAGGGGTGCCGTTAAATCGAGGGTTGACTGTATTCCAATATGGAATCGAAAAAAGTATCTAAAATTAAAAATTGCTTGAAAATGGAAATTTTATTTTGGCGTGAACTTGAAGGTTTAGACTTTTTTGGTCTACAAGGGTGACAAGGCAAAAATCATAAGTTTTTGAAAAAAACTTTTGCTAAATATCAAGGTCTTTTCATTATCAAATCGACTGAAAAACTTAAAGTCTTAAAATACCAAAATTTAAAAATTCTGACAAAAAATTAAAAAATAGCCAAACTTATTAAACCACCCAATATGTGTGAAATTAAAAAAAAATTACTTGGTGAACGCATTGTTTAGCTGCAACACAGTGCTGCCTAAAAATAAATTCAAAATTATTTTTGTTGACAGTCTGTAGGTGTGACTGACCAGAGGCATTCATCTCGAGATCAGCTTCGCCAGTTGACAGTTTGATCAGCTCCACCTTGACAATGGACTGCAGATGGGGGATGATGGCGTCCTTTTTCATCTTAACACTCCACAGTTGACCAACAATTATGTCGTCGTAATAGAGTGGCCACCTACCTTCAACAACTCTGCCAAATGGTCAATGGTGTACTCCAGCTGGTCGTTGAAATGCATCAAGATCGACATCTGAGCTGTGGACGCCTGAAAAATAAAAATAGGGTAAAGGAGGTTTTATATTAGGACGGTATTTAATTTTGATCCCAAATTTTCCAAAAATGCCTGCAAATTCTTGATTAGCTATTTATTGGTTTACCTAAACCACATTATTTTTGGGTAATTTTAGAACTAGTTTTGAAGATCTGACGCCAGGTCATAATAAGGGCGCTGCCGCCAGGCCAATTTAAAATTTCGGCGCCGGGCGCCAGGGTATAATTTGGACGCCGGCTCCAGCGCCGGTACTTTTGTGAATACATTGACGTTTTATGATAAAATATGTATTATTTTATTTCAACATTACTTAACTAGGAAGAAAATTAAAGAAAATTTTCAAAAAAAATTATAAAAAAGCGCTTGTACAAAAATTATGATAAGGCCGGCGCCTTTCTTAAAATATTGGGCACCGGCGACGACCTTCAAAATCTAAAGGGCGCCGTCGCCTGGCGCCGAAGTTGTAAAAAATTGGCACCGGCCTCGGGTGCCCGGCGCACGTGCAAGTATGCCTTTGTCCCCCAGTCTTTAAAGGGGCATGCTCAAGGCCTAGAATTTAATTTTAGGTATAGTTTGGGCAGAAACCGAGTTGAAAAATGCGTACAGAAGTTAAATGATTAGGAAAAAAATTTTAATTGGCGGGGACAAATTTTAAACAGGTGAGTATGCCCCTTTAAGGCACACTTAGACCCCACCCGTCGATTTCACTGACCCTCCTCCTTCCGGTTTGGGTGTGCGGAGTTGTCAAATCCAAAGTCGACATCCCGATTTTAAAATCACAAAGTTCCAATCCCAAAAATATTTATTCTTATCAAATCATGATTTGTTAAATCTCCATCTCTATCGATGCGGGTGCAAGTGCGAAAAGTTTGAAATTTCCAAGTCTGGTCTTTCCTTTTTAGGGTTACGCCCCCCCTTTTTCTCTGCCTTCGTCTTCTATTCCTTTATACTTGCATAGGTTTTCATTATAGCCGCCTATCCATATCTCAAAATCTACAGGTAAGGGCCAGTCATATACGCCGTTACCGTATTTCCTTTGATAAGAACCCATGTGCGCTTATTTTCCAAACCCCCAAAAATCGGAAAAACTCGAGATTTTCGGGTGAAAATCCAAAATAAAAAGCGGAATCGGTAGAGCTCGTAGGATTTAAGAAAATTCGGCGCTACCGGAGTATACCCCCCTTCCCCCAAATGAATTTTTTTTGAACTTTTTCAAAACACTATTTTAACCATTTTTATGCATTTCTTACACGTTGAACACGATAAAAAAGGTGTTTTCACCTACTTTTTTTCTATAAAAAGTCGATTTTTTTAAATCTGATTTCTGTTTATTGTAACTTGGTGAATCAGACGTTAAGGGTACCTTGACCCCACAAAGATGGAATTTGAACATAGTTTTGTTAACTGGGGCCTACCGCATAAAGAAACTCTAGTATGCATACATTTTTTATGCATCCAGGTGTGCATATCTCAACTATTAACACCCATCATGCATCAATATTTACTTTCGAGTGATTTGTGTCTAAGGTATGTGGGTGTGCGCATCTCACTTACCTTGAACATAATTCCGAGCAAGACTCTTGATCAAAAATGCATTTAGAGGCTCTTTTTGCCCAGCTCTAGTGACCAAAACATGGTAAACAGCCAAATGGTCGAAATTTCAAAATGCCCAAAACTCAATTTTATATTGACCATAACACAAAAATAATGTCTTTTTTGAACTGCTGAGGTGATTTTAGGTTGATATAGGGTGTTTGGAAACACTTTTTAAACAAATTTCATTTGGGGGGGGGCGGTGGTGAGTGGAGGAGTATACTCCGGTAGGGTCGAAAATTCAATAAAAAGCTTTGTTAATTTTTTCTCTGAGCTTAGATATAGGTCCTAAAAGTTGGGGGTGGGCGCTTATTAGAGGAAATGCGGTACATCAAAGATTAACTGTATAATCACTCAGCGATCTTAGTTAACTGTATCTGAGTTAATCATATACAGTCAAGAGTTAACTGTGGAATCTGCACATTTTTTGACCCAATAATGAATCTTGCTTAAAACCTAAAACAACTCACAATAAAAGTGTATTTGCGAGAAAAAGCATGAGAAGTCAGCTCTCCCCGACACATCATCAATAGCCAAGACAGTTTACGGCCACTGTGCAAAAGCTATAATATTACTGTATAGCAAGAACAAATTTCCACAATAAAAAATTACCTGATAGAACTCAGAAAAGTGTTCAATCGAGTTGCTCAATGCAGTGGGGATTTGGAAAGAAGCACTCTGACTGAACGGCCACACACTCGACGCTAATACCATAATGGAAAAGTCCACAGAGTCATCTTTGTCAGTGGTTTGCAAATGCTAAACATATAAGGTAATTTTCGGCATTTCATGCCGAAAACCAATTAACCAATTATTACACGGTGTGTCAAGAAATTCACCCAATTTTGAAAGGCCATAACTTTTTTTCCTGACATGAATTTGAAAATCTCTTTTCAACAGTCGACTCAGAATCGCGTGACAATTTTTTCGGTATATAACACTTAGAAAAAAAATTACCAAATTTTCGAAAATTCGCTCGGTCAAACACCCCCCCTGTGGTTTTAAAAATGTAAAAACTTCGAAAAATGCTCTTTTCCAGGGCTCCCAAATCAAAATTTTGAAAATAAGGATATTTAGAGTATTTTGGCATCTTATCCAGTGCTTATTGCTCTTTTGACCACCGAAAATAAAATTTCAACGTACAATTTTGAAAAAAAATAAGATTTGGGATCCCAAAATAAGGACAAATCTTATTAATAAGGACATTTGGGAGCCCTGTCTTTTTCGCTAACTCTAGTGTTTGTCCTCTTCTTCCTATCGCTTGTTCCTCTTGCAAGATACTGGTCATACTATTGGCGAATGTTTCTTCTATCAGGCTTTCGATGTGGATCCCCGAAACGAGTTCGAAATTGACGCACAACAACGCTAGGGCTTCCTTCCTTAGCATAAGCAACGACGCAGAAAGCTTTTTCTTAAATTTATTTCTTAAATTTTGGGAAAAGCAAAAGCTTGCCAGTGACAAAAATTATTTGTTTAGCGACAAGAAAAAGTCTAGGGCATACCGTACTTCCTATAATCTCTCCAGTCCCCAATCCTTAACTTTGCAGAAAATTTTGATTTAGTCACGATTAAGCAATTTATAATATTTCAAAAAAGTTTCAGGAAGATTTCAAACATTTTAAAAATGCCAAAAATTGTACTTACATGTTTGTATTTCTCGGAAATTTCTTTGCTAAGTCCAGCATCTGTGAACCTTAAATTTAGTATTCGTATTAATACAAGTTCAAGTTAATATAATCATTAAACATAGAGCTAGGTTTTGGGACGTTATTTCGGGCAATAAGCGCATTACCTCTAATAGCTCCCCCTGCTCTAATAACTCTTCCCTAACTTTGAGGACCTATATCTCAGGCCAGAGTCAATTTTTTGCAAAGCTGTTTTACGCGTTTTCTTAACTCCCGCGAGCTCTACCGATTGCACTTTTCAGATTTTGGTTGAGCACCATACTCTACTGGAGGCTGGCACTACGATCAGGTATGCAGTAAAAAAGTCATGTTCCTTTAAATACAGTCTCCGGCTTATTTTATTTCCTCTTCTCATTCTGCCCAAAAATTTATGGTAAAACGACAATTAGCTATGAGTACAGTTAGCTATGAAGACAGTTAGCTATGAGGACAGTTAGCTATGAGGACAGTTAGCTATGAGGACAGTTAGCTATGAGGACAGTTAGCTATGAAGACAGTTAGCTATGAGGACAGTTAGCTATGAGGACAGTTAGCTATGAGGACAGTTAGCTGTGAGGACAGTTAGCTATGAGGACAGTTAGCTATGAGGACAGTTAGCTATGAAGACAGTTAGCTATGAGACAGTTAGCTATGAGGACAGTTAGCTATGAGGACAGTTAGCTATGAGGACAGTTAGCTATGAGGACAGTTAGCTATGAGGACAGTTAGCTATGAAGACAGTTAGCTATGAGGACAGTTAGCTATGAGGACAGTTAGCTATGAGGACAGTTAGCTATGAGGACAGTTAGCTATGAGGACAGTTAGCTATGCTTTTTAATTAGGTGTTCCTCCCTTTCGCACTTTCTCCATATTCACAGAGTCACAGTTTTTTTGTTTAGGTTTTGCCAATATTGACTCTAAAATCAGTTATAATTTCTCATCATGTTTTGTGGGTACTTATGCTGTTTGGGGCCAATCGTCATTTTTTTGATTTTTTCTTTCATTTCAGATTAGGTATACCGTATTACCCCCTCCAATAACACCCCCTCAACTTTGAGGACATATATCTCAGCCCAGAGTCAATTTTTTGCAAAGCTGTTTTACGCGTTTTCTTAACTCTCACAAGCTCTACCGATTCCACTTTTTAGATTTTTAATTTTCATCCAAAAATCTCGAGATCGAATTCCAAATTTTCCGATTTTCGGGCATCCAAAAATAACTCCCCGGGGGAGCTATTAGAGGAAATACGGTAAGCGGATTTTCGGGCCTTTCTTTCGGCCCAATCGGCCCAAGGACTCCCAAATCTGGTTTTTGGTCAAATGCAGGAAACCGCTAAAGTTCGTTCACGCCTCGGGTCCGACATTTTTAATCTCAACTTTTTAAATGTTTGCAAAATTTGATTCGTCAGCCTAATCTAAAAAATCGTAAGCATGATTAACCGGTGGCGCACCAGTGCTATAAACCGGCTGATAGCGTCAATTGAGTGGCCAAGACTGTTATTCACCGCTCGTTCGCACACTTTTTTATTTTTCAAAACTCACATTCTCTGTAGTTTGCTGGTGTATTCAAAGCCACACATCTGCTTCAATTTGGCAATCATGTTGCTTTCTGCCTCATCACTCGCCGACAATTCTCCCACCAATCTTTTGGCTAGCATTTTAGAGTAGAACTTTTGGAAGACGTCCTTGTCCTCAATGTACTTGAACACCACCATCTAAAAGTAGCTATAGGACAATTTTTTTCAAATTTTCAAGTAGCCATACCACTTGGTTGAGCATTTCCTCCATTTCGCCCTCTTCCGGATTTTTGGCACTTTTGCGCAGCAGCAGATCACAGTATCGAGCCAGCAGTTCAGGGGACTTGGAGGTGTTCTTGACCGCCTGAGTCACCTGGTTGTTGTTGATGAATGAGGTAAATGCCTGAATTTGTGAACTTTCGATGTGTGTGGGTGTGAAAATTAAAAAATTCTTACCTTGTCCATGGCCTGCACAAATCCGGTGTCCTGAAAAAAAGTTGGCTTATGGTGGTAATACAAGTGGCAGATAAGTCAAACCTGTCTGAAAGCTTCCACCACCAATTTGCTGAATCGACGATGGACTGCCAGGATAGTGCTCACATATTGCTTGGGATCCTGCGAATTGATCATGTAAACAGAAATGTGACTTGTTCAGTAGTTTGTATAGGACTACAGAGTTTCCCAATAAAATTGGTTGAAATACTACGAAAATTTCGAAACTTTCTTTTTCCCATGCAACGCATAACGATTCTCGTCGCCAGCTACTCCCATCCGTGATTTCAGTACACACGCATACTATTTCCATTTAAGCGCCAACCATAAACCGGACGCCTTCCCTAGTTTGCCTTAGTGCCCCAAGCTGATTTTTTTCGGAAACTTTTTAACCTTTCTCATTTTTTAACAATTTATTTTTAAATAAAAGATTAAAAAATATTTTAAAAAATGTTGAAAAATCAGCTTGAGCATCAAAGAAAACTGGGAGTGGCGGTTTGTGGCTTCTCCAAAATTGCTGGGCTGTTCACACCGAAAATTCAGCCAACTAATTTTCCGAATACTAGCCACAAATGTCAAGTAAGTCCTGCTTTGAAAGGAATTTAACCGGCACTTTTCTAATGGGTTCCATTAATTAAAATTTATAAAATCGTAATACCATTGTCTAGTAGGCTTCGGAATTCAAATTAAATAAATAAAACTGCATAATCGGCTACAAATTTTAAATTTTTTTGTTCAAAGTTTTAATTTTTGTTAGAGACAGAAGCGATGCGATATATCGCATCGCAATATCGCATCGCAGAAATTTTTGGTTAAAATATCGCATATCGCATCGCAATATCGCATTTTTGAAAATTTCTGTCTCTAATTTTTGTACCCATCAAACAACATTTGCACAAATATAAAGTATTTGGAACTCATCAGAAAAGTATTGGTGAAAGGACCATAGCCGTTACCGGCAGTGAGAATTTCACGCGTTTGAATGCGAGCGGGACACTTTCAGTTATGTTTTCGAGCTTCGGCCTGCCCTGCTTCCAAGGGCTAGTGCTTCAAACCACGTTCCAAAGGGTAGTTACAACGATTTTAGAAGGTCTGATTTCCGCTGCCAATATATTACAGTAGCGCCGAAAATTCTTAGAACGCCAAGTGCTTGCCACATTTCATCTGTATTTCCCACAATAAATATCAATATTACATTTGCAGTGGTGGCAATTTCTCGATAGCCTGCTTCCCATCCCGTTCAATGTGGCTTTCCAAAATAATTTTGAGTTGGTCGAGTGCACCAGTCACACGCATACACAGCGAATACATGCGACCCAGATCTGCAAATTGGTTCCATCGTGGATATTTTCACAAGCTCTAGAAAGTTATACCCTCATCCTGACGATGCACTAGCAAAGAGCCGAATTCGGACTGGAACAGCTCCAAATGCTGACTGATCAACACCTCGTTCAAAGTCTTGGCCAGTGGATCTTGTGTAGAATGTTCTAGCTAAAAAGTGAAATAATTCAAGTTGAAGACAAATCTCTTGAGGCACTCACATAGAGCTCACAACGATCATGCTCCTCGTTGATCCGGTTCTCCATCTGTAATTGGATAAAATTGTCTACCACCGTATTTCCTCTAATAGAAGCCCTCCTCAAGAATGATATTTTTGCAAATTATAATTTGGTTTTTTGACCGATTTTTCGTTTTTTCTCCCCATTTATTGTTGCTAAAGTAAGATGATTCCTAATTTTGGGCTAACATTTACCATGTAACATGCTTGGGTCTCAAGTCTAAAAATGTTTCGAAAGGAGAAGAATAATTTTTTGAAATACCATTTTTGGGGAGGGCTTTACTGCGGAAATACGGTACTTGTGTCTTAATCTTCTCAATAACTACCTTTTTCAAGTACTCAGTGACTGTGTTGGACTGCATAAACTCGATATACTCCTGAAAATTCGGAGATGTAAAATTTTGTCAGATTTTTCAGAAAATTTTTGGATCAACTGCCCGGGATTACAGGCGCCATAGCTGGCACACTTCAAATAAGACGCACCAGCCTTGCAATGTAGCCGTCTCAGTTTGATGACAATTTTTGCTATATAATGAAATCAAGAGTTTTGCTTGGTCCCCCTGCTGTTTCGGCCTTACCCATCCAAAAGGCCACCTAAATGAACAGGAGCTCAAGACAAAAGGGGGAAAAGCGAAAATCGTGGTTTTGACCTTTATATACCAAAAAAAAAAAACTTGTCATCAAAAACTGAGACGATCTGTGTTTACTGAAATTTCCAACTCTGGGTCAGAACAAAAAAATTTGTCAGTTTAAAAGTTTGCAAAATTTTTGAAAAACCTTGTAAATCAAGGTTTTTTCTCAATATTGCTTCTACCTTCTTTAGCTAACATAACACGCATCGAAAACCCATTGTCCGAGAGAAAAGGCAAAGCAG
This sequence comes from Ditylenchus weischeri, assembly GCA_029231635.1. Lineage (NCBI taxonomy): Eukaryota > Metazoa > Nematoda > Chromadorea > Rhabditida > Anguinidae > Ditylenchus > Ditylenchus weischeri. Next base: position 15,790 of record JAMRYI010000590.1, on the reverse strand, counting down.
ATCAAAACGTCTCACGTTCTGCGCAAAAGTGACCAAAGATTATGTAATCTCTAACCCGAAAAGAAAAAGGAACGTGAGCCATGTTCTTGCCTTTTCTAAACCCCAGCTCTCTGACATCCCATTCTCGATGGCTCAAAAATGTTGTTTTTGATTTGATTAGTGAAAAAGCTGATATACTAGGTGGCCCAAGAAATTCCCCTGATTTAAAAGCTCATATCTTTTTGTAGGAGCCACATTTTAAAATTCTGTTTTTACAGATAGTCTTAGAATCCTGTAGGATTCATTATTCTGCTAAATTCACGAATTTTTTTCGACCAAATTTGCCGTGGTCCCCACTTGCTGTTGTCCAGAAAATAGTAGGAAAAGTGTGAAAATCTGTATTTTCTGGACAACAGGGGGGACCAAGGCAAATTTGGTCAAAAAAAAATTCGTGAATTTAGCAGAATAATGAATCCCACAGGATTCTAAGACTATCTGTAAAAACAGAATTTTAAAATGTGGCTCCTACAAAAAGATATGAGCTTTATAAATCAGGGGAATTTCTTGGGCCACCCTGTATCACACGAAAAAGGTTATTTCTGCTACGAAAAGCCTGAAATTTTGGTAAAAGTACTATTCGAGACAAATTTTGCCGATTTTTTTAATGATTTTTGTGAGTAACTAATTTTCTGTGCACCCACCTGTGTGTAGTAGTTCTTAGTGTCTTCGATGAATCTCTTTTCAAAGTATGTTTTATAAACAGCTAGCTTGGAGTTGGCTCGTCGAGCAGTGCCCGCTGCATTGGGTTGGGCATTTTCCTCGGCTTCATTTATGCCAAGCTCGACTAAAGTTCAACCCTTAAGTGAATTATCGCAAACTAAAATTCAAGCAAAAAGTTTACTATATGACTCCACCACACCACTGACCAACTTTGTGGTAATCATTTCGCCGTTTCTCTCCTGTTTGATTAGGTTCAAAATGGCTGATGTGATGTTGGTGTTCAGGTGCTCAAATATGATTTCTTTCCAGGTGACCACAGCCAACTAAATACAATCGGGTAGGTATGAAGAGCAAAATAATAGTAAAAGTAAAATTCGAGGAAAAATGTTTTCTCACGTATGGGATACGAACCGACGACCTACTCACATCGTCATCCGCTGCTCTACAATTGAGCCATGGAGGCCATTACCCACTAACAAGGTTTTTCATAACTTATTTCTAAAAGGGCGCCCCACCAATCTCCTTACATGAGTAGAATACCACACGGGCAGGTACCCGACCGCTTTGGATACCTCTATACCCTGGTACTTAGGGAAAATTATTCAGACCGTATATCCGGGTCCAAAAAACCCTGGCTCGGTTGAGCCAAATCTCCCGCTTGCAAGCTACCCTGATAGAAAATCATAAATGTGTGATTTACATTGTAGACTTCGTAGACATCGGTCTTGCCCTCATCGATCTCCCGTTTGATCCAGTGTCTGTTTAAGTAGGCGAAAATGCCGTTGACAACTGTAGAGCTGAATTGGAACTTCTTCCAAACAGTTGTGTATTGCTCCAACAGCTGTTCCCCATTTAGGTCCTTGCAGTCCTGAACATTTTTGCGGTCAAAAAAGTAAATAGAATCAATGTATAAATTGTAATACCGTATTATCTCTAATAAGCGCCCCCTCTCTAATAAGCGCCCCCCTCTACTTTGAGGGTCTGTATCTCGGGGCAGAGCAAATATTTTGCAAAGCCATTTTTTGCATTTTCTTAACTCCCACGAGCTCTGCCGATTCCGCTTTTTGGATTTTGGTTGTACACCCAAAAATCTCGAGATCGACCCAAAATTTTTCCGATTTTCGGAGGGTTGAAAAATAAGCGCCCCGGGGCGCTTATTAGAGATAATACGGTAAGTGTAATAATTTGAATTTTTTTTTCAAAAAGACGTTTTTATTTTCCTATTTTTCAGCTGTTTTGAATCTTTTTAATGGGGTATATTTCAAAAAGAGGGCAACTGCCCCACAAACAGGGCGAAATGAACACCCTGGCCATAAACAATGAAGCCGCTAATTGCCCAATCCTTCCTGGGCACCGATTTTTTAAAAGCCAATTATTGAGGACCAGCTGTCCTGACTCAATCGCAAATCACTATTACATTGAGCAGAGATTCCACTAACAGACTGATGAACTGCTTCAGTCTCTCATACAGCTCCGATCCAATGAATTCAGCGCCGGAAACTCCTCCTGGGTTGTTTGGCCCTTTGTTACGAGGTCTGCCTTGAGTAGCCTAAAAATATATACGTGTCAAAGCAAACTTTTCCAAAATCAAGTCAACCTCCTCAGTGCTCGCTCGAGTGCAGAAATTGAACACCAACCTGAAATTATTTAAAATTATAAAAATCCCCGAAGTTTGAAAAAACATTACGTGTAGAGCTCCATGTATCTCTGGAATTGGTGCAAATTAATATGAGGAATACAGAAAAAATTAAAAATGTAACCTGGGGTGGTACTTTGTCCTGGGTTTTGTAAATGAGGGTAAGACCCTAAAATTGATTCAGCGATGGGATCTGATAATAAGGTACATTGCTAAAACATTACCTCCACCAACTCCTTCCAAATGTCAGTGATGTTCATGGCTCGGTTGTTCATTTTGATTGGAATTCACACAATAAATTACTGAAATAAAAGATAAAATACGAGATGTTAAAGGTGTTCTGAAATATTTTTTTGGTGATGTATTTTTTTTAGATCTAATAGCGAGACAAGACTTTTGCATTTAGACTTAACTCTCTATTTAACCTGCGCATTCAAGCCGACTCGAAATGACCCCTAAATAGAGAGTGGACTGTATTACAGTCGAGTCTCGCTGATCCGGCTGAGATTCCCGACACGATTTCTGCAAGAGAGAAAGCGCCACCTGTAACAAAGATAATCTCGCAAATTTGTCTCGCAAATATGTGTTTTAAACCTAACCTGTGATGACTTGGTCGTCCACGTCCATGTAGTCCCACATCGCTGCTTCTTCATTGATCCCTCCGCGAAGCTGTAAAACGGCCCAAGCAACGAGAAGTTGATCAATTCCATTGTCTAGGCGCTCCACCTCTTCCACGACGACTTCTTCCACCTAAACGTTGAATACGTTTTTAAAATGTATGTTTCTATACGTTTAAAGTAAAATTAAAGTAGTATGCAGCGAAAAAATTTGAGCCTTACCTCATTTTCAATCACAAAATTGGCGTGTCTGAAGCAGTTGTCAGTCGTTTTCGGCTTCACTTCCGACCAGGCTCTTCGTAGGATATGCAAAGCGTACAGTGAATTCACGAGGATATCTTTCTTGTCGTCGATGGTCTTGATGCGCTCCCGGAGTAAAAACCGTCATGTAGTGCACTTATGTAGTGCACTTCAAAGTTCTGGATAATCCCTTGGTCCATCGGCTGAAGCGAGTTACATGTTAATGTTAAAACCCAAATGCGTTGGTATTCGGAAGAAAAAATTTTATCGTGATACATTCCAGAGCAACGTTCGACGGATGAGCAGAGCAGTTGTCAACGTAGAGAAGCACTTTTCTACCGGCTTTTTTTAGATTCTTGTCCCACTTTCTTAGCCATTCTTCAAACGCAGCACCTAAACAAGAAATGAAAGCTAAGTTAGAAATATCTCAAACATACCAGTCATCCATGCTTTGGCATTTGCGATGTAATCCAGCGGAACAGTTGCACCTTTGAAGCATCTTGGATTCTTTGAATTGTCTATCACCAGTAGCGGAAGCTTCTCTGAGCCAGACATATTCGAGCCCACCAAAATCGTAATGCGTTCTTTGCGATTTTTCCCATTAGTGCACTTCTCACCTTAAATTCATTTTAGACCCAAAACCACATGTTAAAAACACGAACCCTTGAACGCTAGCGCTTTGTTTGGTAGTAACTGCCAGAAAAGACCCGTTTCGTCCACATTGAAGATATCATCCGCGGAGAACTTTACCAACTCTAAGCGAAGAGATTGCTGCTGCCAGTCACGAAGCAAGCCTTCATTTATTGCACCGGCTTCTCCTTGGTTTGACTTAAAGAGGATTCCATGGCGATCTTTGAAATTGTCCATCCATCCTTAACTCGCTTCAAACCCGACAATCTTTAGTATCGCTGCGATTTCCTTGGTCTTCACCTAAAAACAATGTACTGAAGATTATGTTAAAGGATCAATGTTAACTTTCACTACTTCACCGCTGATGGGAATTTTACGGCTCCTGACTTGTTTGATCCATTGAACGAGCGCTTTTTCTATATCTGCGTGCATCCCCTTTGTTAGTCTCGCCCGCTTCGCACTGCTACCATCTTCAATCGCCACCAGTATTGCTGGCTTGTCTCTGAGAATGTCCGAGATAGTTGAACGCGGAAGATTGAACTGCTTTGCCAGCGCGCTCTTGTTAGAATTCTTCTCAAACGCTTGAATCACATCTTTTTCAAACTGAAAGCTCGCTTATTGTTAGATCGCTTTGTACTGCTCATCTAAATATGTATATGTACAGTAACAGCAACGACTGACAAATTCGAACAAAACAAAATAATGAACTAGCAACAATGTCTTTTTCCGAAGACAGAAAGATGGAAGAACTTAATTCGTATTGAGACAAATATTGTTTTTTTCTTTAGTTTATTCGACTGCCGGATCACTGAGGGTTAGTTAATCGGGAGTGTTCAGCGTTTGATTAGCGAGGGTGCCCGATTACCGGAGTGCCGGATTGTCGAGGGTGAACATTAAGGGTTTTCTTCGGCGGCCAACCAAACTAAGCTCGGGGTGCCGGATTAGCGGGGTGCCGGATTAGCGAGACTCGACTGTATCAGATTATTATTAGATTATCTAATTAATAGACATCGAAAATGGGGAGAGCCTCCGAGATATGGGTTGCGGAAAAAGTGAAAAAAGGCAAAACGGGGCAGAAACATGATTCGCGTTTCTGTCCCTTTTGGTTTAGAGAGCACAGAAAAATTGTCGTATTCCGAACCCTCGCAAAATGCCTCCAAAAAGTAGAATGTGTTTTTGAAACTCATTTTTGTCAAAAAAATTTTTGACCGAAACTTGACTTTTTGCCTTGGGGACCAAGGTAAGCCACTTTATATTAAGGTATTTTACCCTGTTTTGGTCACTAGGGCATGGCAAAAATAATTTCTTTATGCATTTTTGCATTCAGATTTTTCCTCGGAATTATGTCTAAGGTAAGTGAGTGCTCGCATCTCTACCAACCTGCGCCCCGAAGGGGCGCAATGGCCTTCGGAGGCGCAGGGGGCTTGGTTGCTTGGGGTTGAGATGCGCAATCACTCGAAAGTGACTCTGGATGCATGAAAAATGTATGTATACCAGAGTTTCTTTCTGCGGTAGGCCTCAGTCAACAAAACTATGTTCGATCCATGTCTTTACTTTTTTCTATACCATAGTCAAATTTCATTCAAAACTAAAGTTAAATCAAAAAGTATAAACAACATGACCAAAAAGGGGTGAAATACCTTGATACAAAGTGGCTTACCTTGGTACCCCAAGGCAAAAAGTTAAATTTTGGTCAAAATTTTTTTGTCAAAAATGAGTTCCCCCTGCATAAAAACATCTTTTACGTGCAATTAAATTCCAAAAATGATCATTCAGAAGCATTTTGCGAGGGTTCGGACATTTATACTAAATTTATAATATACCACAGCCCATAACGACAACATACTTCAGATAGACATGAGGACAGACTACTTGTTAAACTCGAACAGATTCCAATAAAAAATCAACTTTATTTAACTTTGCCAAACAATAAATTAACTGAAAATAAGGCCAGCAAATGGCATAGAAATTATTTAATAATACAACAGTTAGTCAAGCTTATTCTTACATTACTCCTAGACAATACAATCTGATGAGCACAACTGCGTGGGGATCTGTAGTGGTAATTTTTTTTGAAGAGTTTTCACACCAGAATGAAACGCTTTCTTTTGGTAGTCAGCTTCGTGAAGAGTTCGTCGATATTCTCATTGACCGAAGCAATAGCCTGAGAGGCATCAATCTTGTAGTGGATCCCCGCTTTCTTGTAGTAGTCAACCAGTGGGGAAGTCTAAAAGTATCAATGTTAACGCCCGATAATGACGATCTGCAATTTTGGGACTTGAGTGTGGTACGTAGACAATCGCTTGCGAAGAGTTTCCTCATTGTCATCGGAGCGCCGGATGAGTCTATCACCTGAAAGATATATACAGTAGAAATCTGATATGAGGCTACCTTTGGCCAATACCCAAGGTAGTCATATCTCAGAGGTTTGACAGTAAAGCCACCACCGATATAAGGTCCCGTGGTTCAGAGCCACCTCTTGCCTGTCCCCGACGTGGTTCGATTGTCATAAAATACATACCAGTGATGTCGTCGATCATAGGCAACTTTGGAGGATTGAAGTCACTAAAAAAGGCCATCGAAAATTAATTTTTATGGACAATCGACAAACTTACACATGATAAGAACGACCACTCAACACATGGAAGAGACGGCCAGTGATTCGGCGAACAAGCAAATCATCCATGATAGAGAACTCAACCACGGCATCCAGAGGAGTTTTTCGCTTAGCTAAGATCCCATCCAACTAAAGGAAACAGCATTTCTCATTGCCGGTAAAAGTAATAGCAGCCAACCTTGCCGGCCTGCACAACAGTGCGTGGAAAACCATCAAGAATGAAACCTAAATTAGCATGTTTAGGAAAATATCTTATCTTATCTACAACCTACCGTTTCTGCATTCGGCCGTGCTCAAACTCTTGTCAATCAATTCGCATACAGTGTCATCAGAAACCAATTTGCCTGAAAAGATAAAAGTTATTGTGGCAAATTTTTATTAAGCAATTTCGACCTTGATCCATTGTTGATTTCAGATTCTTTCCAAGCTCTGAGCCAGAATGAACCTGAAAAAGAATACAGTCAAACCTCGTTATAACATACCCCCTTGGGACTGACCCTAAGGGTATTATATCGAGGGGTATGTTATATAGGAGGTTAATTTTGTGGAGTTTATTATTGAGGGGACCGACACTAGAGGCATGTTGTATCGAGGTTCGACTGTACAAACAAAGTCCAAATTTTTTTAATTCTGACTTTTGCGGGGAAGGGGCAGGCATTTTTCGTCCCATTGACTATATTTGGGCATTCCGACTCAGAATTACCCCATGAGAACTGTAAAATTTGAAAATGAGAAATTCTACAGTTATCTTATTGGTTTTCATTCTGAGTCAGAATAACCAAAAATAGTCGACGGGACCACCAAAAGTCAGAAATAAAAAAATGTTTATCTAAAGGCATTTTGTATCAACAGAGTTTAAATCCAAATCACCTCTGCTCTCAACAGATCACCCGTAGAAAGATGACAAGCGAAGAATTTTTCGGAAAGACGAGTTGCCTGCAAAAACACTTCTTAATAGGCAAACCGCAAACTAAAACAAACCGCTGTGCCTTTACCACTGCCCGGTGGACCCTGAAATGGACCACAAAATAAGCAAAATTGTTAGAAATAATCAGTTTTTCAACATTATTACCAAGAGAACGGCACGAATACCCCGCTTTGATTCAGACACATCCTTCTTCGGCTCCAAATTGGCTCGGGCTTGACTGCTGGAACTGAAGCAACCATTTTTTATTTCACAGAATCAATGCCGCCGATTTGGCTGAAAATTAAGAGTGATAAATGCTTCAAACATCTTCCCCCACTTGTCTCTGCCGCCTAGAATATTTTCTTCCACTCTCGTCTCATGCTATTTTCAATTTTTCGGTGAACTTTGTCTCAAAATGAATTGGCTTTTTATTCGGTGGCAAATTCAAAGATTAATTTTATAAAAAGTACACGAACTTTGTGTCAAAAAATTGATGCGAATTTTTTTTCCGAAAAAAGTTATATTGAGTGCCAAGTTCGTGGCGTAACAATAAGCTGGTGAATGACATAATAGTGGGTAAATTTGCTGTTTTCACTTACTTTCCTGTTCGACGGTATTTCTACTCAACAAAGCAATTTATGGCTGAAGCTACTGTTGATATTTCTGGAATCGTTTTGATCACAGGCAAGAATTTTTTTGTGAATATAGGGTGTTTCAAATTTTTCTGACACTTTTAAGCGGTCATAACTTTTTTTAAAGGCCGTTTTTTAAATTTCTGTGAACGCAGATCGACTCAGTTTTTGATGGCAATATTTTTGGTATATAAGGTCAAAACCACGATTTTCGCTTGCTCCCCCCTGTTGTTTGGCTCCTGGTCTGTAGGTGGCCTTTGGATGGGTAAGGCCAAAACAACAGGAGGGACCAAGCGAAAATCGTGTTTTTCACATTATATACCAAAAAAATTGCCATCAAAAACTGAGTCGATCTGCGTTCACAGAAATTCAAAAAAACGGCCTTTAAAAAAGTTATGACCGCTTAAAAGTGTCAGAAAAATTTGAAACAGCCTATACACTTGATTCCTTAACTAGTGATAATCCTAGTAAACTGTTCGTAAAAACCATGTTATCTTACCCAAAATAGTGCGCTGAACACGGTTTGATGATTCACCACCCAAAATCTCAATATCAGGGTAGCTACGTGTTCTGAATGGGCATTTTTTGAAGAGCTTGTATATCTGACTATGTGTTGCTTTTCCAGACTACTATCTTTAGACTACTATCTATCTTGAGTACCAAGGTGGTGTTAATTATATGAGGAGTACCCATGAGTAAGATACCAAAATTTTTACAAATTTAAAATTCTGAATTCGTGCCTTATTAAATTTTCAATTTTCGGCTGTTTAGAACACACAATTAAGCCTGTCCTAACGCTTGCTGCCTATCCAAGGCCTAATACATTACATTAAAGAAAATTGACTTTTATTAGCCTCTAAAAACATTCTCAGTTACTGTGAAGTCTTTAGGTAATCAATTCTCTATTTTTTTTGTCGGAGCTGAGCAAAAATAGTATCTAAATGCATTCATCATCTAAATTCGTAGCCTTCGAATAAATTAAGATTACTGGGGCAAAAATTAAAAAAAAATTATATTAAGCAGTGAATAGCATTTCAGGAAGTGGTTTTAGGTTATTTTTCATAAAACCAAAGTACGGGGTGGACTAAAAAATTGCTTCATGCTGAGCAAATATCCACTTGAATGGGTTAAGGTCACCCTGATATACTATTTTCCTTTCCTGAAAATAGTGACATTTTTTGAATTTTATCTCAACAGATTAAGATTCAGAAAGACATTTTCGACAGAGGCAAAGGCAACAGGAAGACAAAAGTTAGGTCATAAATGGTCACGAATCGGTAGTCGTCCATTCAAGCGGGCCAACTATGTCGTGGGGTGTCCAAACCGAACAAATAAAATTCTTTTGGCCATTATAGAGTGGTGACCACTATGACCGGGAGAAGGAGTGGATTGTGTTTTTACTTTTGACCTCATATTTACTCTGTCTAAAAATCGTTTCAGGCTCAAAAGACATTTACAATGGTCTAACAATCCTTCCAGAGCAATATGTACATCTTACCAAAGAGACATTTGAGCTAGGTTTATCCAAGTCCATAGAGCACTGGACTGAGCAGAATTACAATGGAATTTGGTTCAAAGTCAATCTGAAGTCTGTTTTCGGCTCATAGTTGCCCATGTAGATAATTATTAAAACGTTTAGGACAGCTGGCTTGTGCCCATTCTAGTTCAAAACGGGTGAGTAAGTTTTTCTTTTATCGTTCTCCTAAATCTTATCCACCACCATTTATTTAGCTTCATCTTCCATCATGCTCAACCCGATTATCTGATGCTCACTAAATGGCTTCCCGAAACTCCTTGCACTCTTCCCAAGTATCCTCTTTTTTTTCTTTTTGACCTTTATACAGTTCAAATTTTCTTCATAGATATCCTTTCACAACTGTAGGTGCTGGAGGTCTAGTGGTCAGATCCAATGGAGACATTCTTTTGATCAAAGAGCGCAAAGGCATGTATCTGGGCTGGAAACTCCTGAGGCGTTGGTAACAATATTATTTATACTTTGTTGCCTTGGTCTTAATAGTTCTGTTTGCAGCTGATCCAGGAGAAGAAATAGGAGAGGCAGCCCAACGAGAAGTGCTAGAAGAGACTGGGATCACCACCGAATTCGTCTCACTACTAGGATTTAGGTCAGCATACCTTGTCTAGGGTTGTCACATAGTTAACTCGATTTTTGCAAAAATTTTCGACCTATTTATTGTTTTTATACGTTTTTTTTAAATTTTAGCATGAAACTCTACAATTGAAAGCTTAGGATGTTGGATACACAATTGTATATAGAGTTTTCAGTTTAATTTACAGGAATAGATCTACTTTAATGCAAATAGCTTCGAGGATTTTCGAGTAATTTTGTGGGTAAATACTCGAAAACATAAGGGAAATATGAGGGGGAATACTCATAAAACCTCGAAAATCCTCGAAGCTATTTGCCATTTCTGCGAACTAAACTGAAAACTTCGTATACAATTGTGTAGCCAACATCCTAAGCTTTCAATTGTGGAGTAACAAGCTCAACATTTTGGAAAAAAGAACGTATAAAAACACGAAATAGGGTCCAAAATTTTTGTTAACTATGTGACAAACCTATGGATTTCAAATTTTCCTCCGAATTTTTATTGGATTACTGTTTCAGACACGCAACCAAGGCTCTATTCAGAAATACTGGTGACATTTATTTCGTTTGTGTGATGAAGCCCAAAGACGACCTCGAAATAGGTGACATAAACCCATGCCCACATGAAGTGGGGGCGTGCCAGTGGATGTCCAGGTAATTTTTTCAGCAGTTTTTCACATAGCTGTCTATTCCTAAGGCTGTTCTATAAAAGTATTTTTAGGCAAGAAATAGACGATTTGCCGGAAAGAGAATTTCATGCCTTCAACAGACTTATATTGCAAAAATACGACGAGCTGATGGCTTCTGGACGGAAACCTTGTGCCCCCATATCTTTGGACTTGAAGCACAGGGAAAAGCCCATTGTGATGAAGGGATTTTATTTTCTAGGATAGCTTTGAAAATTTTACTAGACTCTGGGCATTTAGATATAAATTGTTAAGGGTCATAGAATAAGCATGTTAATTAGAGAACATTTTTTGCTGTGAAATTGTTAATTAATTTCTGTACATTGTAAAAAAAATACATATTTCTGATAAGCCCTCCTCAGACTCCCGCGAGACCAAAGTCGCGAGATATATGCTGTTATTCTTAGGCGAATGAAAAAATTTATCCAATTCTTGCCCGAGCAACAAGCCAACCAAGTGAGCAATTGTTCTCTGTAGCCCGAGATGTGTACAACTATAGAAGGAGCAATCTTAGTCCAGAGAAATCCGAAATGCTCATATTCCTGAATAAAGCTTTGCCTATCATCAATTACTGTTATTGAAAATGCTTTTTGTGATATGCTGTTATATTTAAGGTGCATATTGTTGAATAAAATTGGTTTGCTATAGATATCTTGAACTTCTGCGAATCTCGGCTTTTCGGCCGAGATCTCGCTTTGTCACTCCCAAAAAATCTCAGTCTCGGTCAAAATTTGGCCCTAAAAATCGCGGCCGAGGTCTCGCTCGGTCCCCATTCTTCATCAAACTGATTAGCAAACATTTAAACATTAAAAGTTTTTTAAAATAATTAGAAAAAGTGGGTTCTTGAAGTTTGTCTCGTGACTTTGTCAGGTGTCTCACGGGTCAGAGTCACGAGACAAGCTTCAACAACCAACTTTTTCTAAGTATTTTTAAAAACTTTTAATGCTTAAATGTTTGCTAGATTCCGCTGACCAGTTTGAGTAAAAAATATCTAAAAAGTGAAAAAAAATTATGCCTACCAAGCGATTGATATATTGGGTTGTAGCATAAGTTCCCGCCGTTTTTTTCATGAATATTTATTTTCGAGTAAATCAAAGACTTTTAATAGCAAAACAATAATATATCACTCAATTATGTATTCTCCATCATTGTTCACGACTTCTTCCCATCTTTCCACCAGTTTATTAATTCCATTTCGCCAGAAATCCCCTGGACGAGTGTCGAACCAGTTGTTGAGCCAATTTTCGAGATGGTCCTCGTTCTCAAAGTTTACACCTCTCATATCGTTCGAGAGACAGCGGAAAAGCCAATAATCAGTCGGAGCAAGGTCTGGAGAGTAAGGCGGGTGCTGAAGAACCTCCCAACCGAGCTCCTGGAGAGCCGTTTTGACGACTTTTGCGGTATGCGGTCGGGCGTTGTCATGGAGCAGGATCACTTGTCCTTGTCGATCGGGTCTTTTTCGTTGAATGGCCTCATTGACTCGCTGCAGCTGGGCTCTATAGAGGTTCTTCTCGACTGTCTTGTTCTTCTCGAGCATTTCCCAGTGCACTAAGCCTTCCCAGTCCCACCACACAGATCATTGTCTTCTTCGGTGGAGATCTTGCTTCACTCTGGGCTTAGGCTCTCTCCAGGGCTCACCCATTCCTTTCTTTGCTTCATATTCACGTAGAGACACCATTTTTCGTCTCCAGTGACGATTCTGTATAAGAATCGTTGCTTGTGGCCATGGGTCCCTTGGTGGCGGGCGAGATTTTGAGCGGCAATGGTGAGTCGCTTATCCTTCTGTTTTTGAGTGAGTTCATGTGGGACCCAAGCTCCCAGTTTTTGAGTGAACCCCATCGACTGGAGATGACGGGAAATTGTCATTGATCACACCATCTTTTCCGCCAATTCTCTGCATGTTTGGCGGCCGTCTTCCTTCAAAAGAGCTTTGAGTTGGTCCTCGTCCATCTCGACTGGTCTTCCGGGACGAGGAGCGTCGTGGAGGTCGAAATTCCCATTTTGAACTTGGCAAACCAGTCACGGGCAGTCCTTTCAGCAATAGCGTCAATTCCGTACACAGCGCAAATGTCTCTGGCAGCTTCTGTGGCTTTTGACCTCGATTGAAAGCGCAGAGGAGCAGGTGTCGGAAATGCACTTTCTTGTCGACTTGGCAATCCATATGAATGCTATAAATAAACGGAAAAAAATTAGTAGTAGGAAAAAGCAATTATGCAGTTTTGTAGAGCAGAAAAAATGCTACAAAATGGTATAAAATGTTAGCTTATGCAGTAAGCTTATCAAATCTAAATTTTTGATAAGATAAAAACGGCGGGAACTTATGCTACAACCCAATATGTCTCGCGACTTTTGTCTCGCGGAAGTCTGAGGAGGGCTATAATAAAAGTAGAGATGAAGAATGGGGATATGCACCTTAAATATAACAGCATATCACAACAAGCATTTTCAATAACAGTAATTGATGATAGGCAAAGCTTTATTCAGTTAAATTGTTGTTTGTGAATAAAGTTTTGGGTACTAATTCGGTTTAGCCCCACACTCCCATTTTCGATTTTTATTTTTCTTTGATGCGACAAACATCTTTCATTTATTCACATAGATACAAGTCAACAATTTGTGACCATAAAAAGAACATAATATCATTTCCACCGAACTTTCGGCGCCAAACAAAATCAGAGACATAGCTTTTAAAAACAGAACGATGTGTGCCGTATTCTTGCTTGTGCCTTCTCTTGAATTTTTGCCATGTGAGTGTGTGCACCAGTCTCCGGATCCACGAAATTGACTGAGTGATTCACGGTGAGGTGAAGGAATTCCTCAGGCAGCTTTTCAATTAGACTGATTAGACTAATTGAAATCACGGAGTTGTTCCATGCCTGCAACAAAAAAGATGAATAAAGTAAATAAGACTGAACGATGAAAACAAAATCTTGGAGCACACAAAAAAGCAAGAACACGACTAAAACACGACTAAAAATGGAAAATGATAAAAAAATACGTTTTAAAAAAAAATTGTGCAAACTTGAGACACGAAAGCAAAAAATGGGGGTGTGGGGCTGAACCGAATTAGTACCAAGTTTTGTTGGGATACCTTGTGTTTTTATTATTGCGATAAGTTTTGTTACAATTAAAAGGGATGAAAACGTCAAATTTAAATGTAAGGCTCAAATAATACGTTAAAAACTATACCAAAACTATTACAATCGAAATAACGCCAAATTTGAAAATGTCCCATCGGTACGCAAACGTCACCTCACCAAAAAAACACGCTGTAGCTCAAGACTAGAAAAAGTACAGGGTTTTTTTTCAAGAATCCCGCCCACTTTTAAATGGTCATAACTTTTTTCTATGACCGATTTTCGATAAGCTGTAAAGGCAGTTTTACATGTAATCAAAAATCATTTATCTGGTATATAATGTCAAAGGCACGATTTTTGCCTGATCCCCTGTGGTTTGGGTCCGTGTCATTGGATGGCTTCTGGAGGGGCAAGGATCAAACCACGGGGGATCAGGCAAAAATCGTGTCTTTGACATTATATACCAAACAAATGATTTTTGATTACATGTAAAACTGCCTTTACAGCTTATCGAAAATCGGTCATAGAAAAAAGTTATGACCATTTAAAAGTGGGCGGATTCTTGAAAAAAAAACCCTGCACTTCTGAAAAGTCGGGTGATCAAATGGTGGGTGTATTAGCTGTCCAAATCAGTTTTGAACATCAGTCATTCAATAGTCCACTCTACAACATTGTATTAGAAAAAGCTGTATCAAGCTGTACGCTCTTTTTCCTCTCGTAGATTTCGAAGAAATGCTGAAGGATATCAAGAATTTATGGCCTCCGGGATCAGGTATGCAAAAATTTGAAGTTAATTATTTTTGATCTGCGTAATGTTTTCTGTGTCTATTGAAATATTTTGAACAGAATTGTTTGAGGCATAAAAAAACGTTTCTAGACAACATGAAACAATTTTTAAAGAAAGTTCAAAAACGGAAAAGGGGGTCATAGATAACGCATAAGATCCGATTTCTTATCTCAGTTGTATCATATTTTTATTTTGTTAGTTTTGCCTTTCATTGGCTTGTCCAATGCTTTTTCATAGTTTGGTGGAGAATGTTTTGGCTTGTTCATCTTTCCTCATTCTGCCTGAGCAGAAAGGCTTAGTCATACCAACAGCATTTTCATTCAGGTCTGTTTATGCCTTCCTTTTTGGTTATGTTCTTAATTTTTGTCCATTTTTAACAAATATGTATTCAGCTGCGGTAGGAATAATCAAAAATCCGCGGATATTATCCGGCATCCGCGGATGCCGGATAGGCTTAGGAATAAAGAAAATATCCTGGATAAATATCATGGATGCCGGATAATATCCGCGGATATTTATTCGTAGGAATAAACGAAATATCCGCGGATATTATCCGGCATCCGCGGATATTATCCTTAGCCTCTGGGCCAGCTACCAATTTGCCGATTTTTAAAACTTTTCGATGCTGCATTTTGTTTAGTTTGCTAGTTAAATAGTTGCTTACTTTTGCATTTTAATTGCTGTAAATTTCCATCCATGTTTTGCATTGTTACACATTTATCGCTTTTGCCTTTCTAGGCAACTATGGCACGCTTTATGAATTTGCCTAACGATGATGAAGTGCGAGAGCCAAAGGTTTACAGACTCGAAAGGATCCTCTAGTTACAATGACAGATGAACAAATGAGGAAGATTGATTTGACAAAGAAGGGATACGGGTAGTTATCCTACATGTTTTTCTGTTTCCATAAAGAGTCAATTTTAGTTTATTTGCGATTTAGTCCGTGAAGATGTGCAGCATCCAAGCAAACGTGGTGGTGCTCTTTCGGTGGAGTCTCTTTTCACCTTCTCTACATGGCTTCCAGTACCTTTCAACTGCATTCGGGGATTGCTAGGAATGGATCAAAAGAGCATTTCAACAGCATCAAGCGGGTTTCAGCTCTTTGAAAGGGGCTTTTCACCTTCTACAGAAAGGTTTGCATTAATCCATTATTTC